>CM070499.1:2508236-2553236 GCA_036324585.1 Champsocephalus esox
GTCCTAGAGCCCGTCGCTTAAAGGTGGCGGGCTCTAGGACCGGTCCTAGAGCCCCCCGCTTAAAGGTGGCGGGCGAGGACCGGTCCTAGAGCCCGTCGCTTCAAGGTGGCGGGCTCTAGGACCGGTCCTAGAGCCCCCCGCTTAAAGGTGGCGGGCGCGGACCGGTCCTAGAGCCCGTCACTTAAAGGTGGCGAGCACGGACCGGTCCTAGAGCCCGTCACTTAAAGGTGGCGGGCGCGGACCGGTCCTAGAGCCTGTCGCTTAAAGGTGGCGGGCGCGGACCGGTCCTAGAGCCCGTCGCTTAAAGGCGGCCGGCGCGGACCCGTCATAGAGCCCATAGCGTTAAAGGTGGTTCATTTTACCTGTAAAATCCATAGATGTAGGAGGTTCCTTAGTGGCCGTTAGCTGTACACAAAAAATGGGGGAAAAAGTTGCGACTTATAGTCCGAAAAGTACGGTAGTTTAAGGACAAAAAACAACACTTCATTCAGTCCAGGGGAAGAAGTCCTGTCCCTTTACAATCGTTAGTCTCGGCTTTTCAGGCGATACATGCATTATGCCAGGTGTCCAAACTAGAGCGTGAACAACACTTGCACCTGCATTATCAAACAAATTGAAAAAAAAATGTTTTAACGTAACATTTTCAAGCCCTGGGTTCATAGTTCACGATTCTGTAAAAGCGTAAATGGCTTACAGAATATGAAAAACAAATTGCTTCTCCATCTCTTTTCCAGAGAGGCTCACGTTTCGAGACGTCCAGTCGCCGCAGGAGTTCCGTCACGGAGAGACGGCGGAGGTGGTCTGCGACGTGATCAGCTCCCCGGTGCCCGTGGTGGTGTGGTACTACCAGGACAAGGAGATCACCGAGGAGCACCACAGTGAGTCCGAACATCTGGTTTTAATACCGTCTGTCACCGAGTCAAAAAGGGTCATTTAGAGACCGTGAAGTAGTTCTGAACACGGATGGAGTCGCACACACGAGTGCAGGTTTTGAATACTTCCATAACCACACTTTGAAAATGTTTTACGAGGAAGGAAATGCACAATAGGATGTATGGATGGAGTTTAGTCGGGGGTTAAATGGTGCTTTGAGTACAGTAAGTACAGTAAGTACAGGAAGTACAGGAAGTACAGTAAGTACAGTAAGTACAGGAAGTACAGTAAGTACAGGAAGTACATTAAGCGCTCGTGATGAAGAATAACACATATTCTCATTTCATTGTTTCACATCACAGATTTCTTCATTTCTTTATTTCTGTGTATCTGATTAAGCGGCTAATCCGAATAGCTAAAGTTGATTTAAGGTTGTTCATTTCGTCCCTCAGGCTTCTGGGATAGAACACGTGACTGATATCTAATCTGTAAGCGATAACAATAGCAGATTACGATGACAACAATGCGCTGGCGTCTCAAAAGCCTCGCGTTTTGACTGTGAACCTGCCAACCACACTCGATTGTGGAGAAGAAAAACCTCCAAATGTTCCCAATCCTCTCCCTCCCTCGTTGAAAAGACGTGTTAGCGTGCCAACAACGCTGTGTCTCTAGGAAACGCCATTTCCTTCTTTTGTGTGGCTTCACAATAAGACAAGGATATCAAATTCTATAAATAGAAATCCCATCAGCCCTGGAGGAGGCGTATAACTCGGAGAGAAACCGTGTTAACAGGCGACTGAGAGAATGGATTATCGAGCGACGGGATGCATGCAAAGCTCTTATTATGGAGCTGGTGCATTTTAGCAGCGTTCTGTTCATGAACTCGAGTCCGATTTGATCCAAAAGGAATGTAAAGTATAGAAGTGAAGCTCTTGTCCGTCACCCCGCCCTTTTGTTATGAAAAACGTAGAGGACCACACGCAGGACAGTCTCGCTTGCAGCAGGATTATTATTTCCAGGGAACCTGTAGAGCGGGATTCATCATTTCCTTGTCTTCTCCGCCCTGATTTACAGCTCTCGACATATATTATATATATTAACCACTTCCCCGTCTCCCATCGAGACGAAAGCGCACGTCCGAGCCCTGATTAGAAACAGTGCCCCCTTGAATCTGTCACGTTTTTTTAATTGAAATTCAAATCTTCAGCGCCGGCGTGATGAGGAAACTCGGACAGGAGGAGAAGGACGGTTTAATCATTCCACTCTAATTCATTTCATTTCATTTCAAACCTTTATTTAACCAGATTGGTCCCATTGAGATCATAGATCTCTTTTTCAAGGGAGACCTGCAATTACGATGCGTGGATATACATATCTTTGCTTGGGAGGAATGAGACGGAGACCTCATCACTCCTGGCCACAATGGAGACTATTTGCAACTGTAATTGCGTGCATGTTTATCAGCGTGGACTCTATCAGGTGAATGTGCCTGAGGGAAGATTGACAGTCTAACTCCCGGAGAGTGGAGATGGCAATTTCCTCCGTGTGTTTTCCTAACTTCCTTATCTCCCTTCCTCTTCCTCTTCCTCTCCGACGTGAAGGCAGGTTTCAGGTGCTGCCGAACAACAACCTTCAGATCCACCAGGTGACCAAAGCAGACGAGGGTGTGTATCGCTGCGAGGCGAGCGTCGAGGCCCGCGGGGAAATCGACTTCGTGGACATCGCCATGGTCGTCAACGGTGAGTTTCACTTTGAATCAGGACTGGCTGTGAAGGTTCGACTACCAGACGATGCTCATGCGACATGCACTTGTTGATGTCTTTTATACATAAATGTGTGTAGACTCACAAAGTGTCAGAAAATACAACCCTCTCTCTTTCCCTCCGTACCCACATCTCTAAAAACGGGGGTTGAAAACTGAACATTTTAAAGGTCTCCTATCGTGTTTGAAGTATTTTCTACATACGTGGGGTATGAGGCTCGAATGGGCGATCTGTTTGGTATGTTTGAGCAAAACACCTCATCGACATGTTATATATCGAAGACCTATAATATATGCATAAAAATAATATAATAGGAGTCCTTTAAAGGAATAATCTAACTATTTAAAGCTGTTGTGTGCACAGAAAACAAGAAATTAAAGATTATTCGGAACGATCAAGACTTTCTGTTAATCGTCCTTTTGCCATATTGTATCCTACTTAAAACATTGTTAGTTTAAGATAAGATAAGTACTTATTCATCCCAATTTGCGAAATGTTGGCGTTGCAGCTGCATCGAAAGACAAGACATGGTACACGAGAGGATTTAGTTTCAGTTTGGGATCCACAGACGCGAAATCCTTGCATCTCTACAGTCTTGGTTGTTCTTTATTCTTGCGTTGTGGTTCGGCGGAAGCGTCAGCCAATCAAATCATATGCCAGTACAAGCTCTAGCCAATCAAACCGCGTGCTCGTGTGTCCGGGGCGGGAGATTCATGTGATTGGTCGAGTTTCAGACACGCCCAGCGACAAGCTTCAACGCGCGCGGCCGTGTGGACGCTACAGTCACCTTTAGCGTAGATCTTTGTTTAATACTTGACTCGAGGAGAGACTACCGGACGATACTTAAAGGACGAGTCGTTGTTGACGTCATTGGGCCATATGTTGTCCTCCACAACCAGGGTTAGTTTCCGCCTCGGCAATCCTCGCCCGGCAAACAATGTTGTTACCACGTCGCCTTTAGCGATGTTTTCGTCCTGAAGCCTATAAGGCACATGCGTCAAACTCGAGGCCCGGGGGCCAAATCAGGGTCGGGGTGGATTTCATTTCGGCCCGCAGGATAATTTCTAATTCCCATTAGATCTGGCCCGCCGCACCTTCCCTCCATGCTGAGGGTCTCCTCCAATCAGAGCCGGAGCCCAAACATTGATGACCTTGAGCCCAAACATTGATGACCTTGCCCCCGAGATGAGATGCCAAGTGTCTGAGCTGGCATCTCAGAGCAGCACCCTGAGTTCAAAGGATGCTTCCTTCTGCACTTTCTCTCACGACAGCACGGCATGTTTGGTTTCTCTTTGAGGGGAATAGTTTTGTTGAAGCTGTTGTTGGCCTGTGGGGAAATGTACTCATAAGAAGTGACTCTGGAGAAGCTGCAGATAGAGCCATGAGAAATGAATGCAGGTGATTATTTAATGTTGTTATAGGCGATAGTTGAAGCTTTGTGAGTTCCAGGTTTAATATGTGCAATAAGTTAATTTCAATAAGTTCTGCATTGAACCAGTCCGGCCCTCGACTAGCACCCATTTTTTTTATGTTGGCCCCCTGTGTGTTTCAGTTTGACCGCCTGCTACAAGGCGTCAGGACGAAAAGGAGAAGCATCAGATTTCACCCAGCCTCACTGACTGTTAATAACTTCATCATCGGCACGCGTTTTGCTACCATTACTTGTTCTCCTTATCCTTTAATGTGATTGAGCATTTCAATTAGCGCCGTCTTTGGTCTCCGCGGGGCCCACAACTCGAAGGATGACGTTTAAATGTTCTCATTTGTCCTCATTTGAGTCACCTGAGACTGCCGTGGTGATTGAAATGTGAATTTCTTTTTCAGGCCAGCGTAACGCTTGAGCGGCTGCAATATTGTCTCCGCCCGTGTAATTCTCTCTCGGTTAGTGTAATGGCCGAGCGGCCCTCCCGCCCAAAAACCTATGAATTGCGTTTAATTTAGCACACCACTTAGCGCACTTCAGAGGGAGGTCCAATAAGCCGGCTCAATGAGGCTTGACCTATCATTGCAGCACACGACTCTCGCCGTGTGCTGCCGAGGTGTCCCGAGGAAGTCTCTTTAAAGATGGGTTCGGGTAACGGTGAAACGTTTGGATGAAAGAGAATATAATGATTTCACAGGAAGACTTCGAGGAATGGGAGAATTTGGTTAGTATTGCCAAATATCTGGAACTCTGACTACTGAAGACTTTCTTTTTGCTTTGAATTGATATATTCACATCCCACACTGCACTCTCACTTCATGTTTTATTATCTTTGTATTTTAATGTTTCTAATGTCTCTTCGAATGGCCTTGTAGTCGAGGTGCTAGATAACTAAACTTGCCTTTACCTCAAGGAGACTTGCTTCCCTAAAGACTCAAAGTGAGACACAATCCGATCTGCAGAAGCACCATTTGGTCCGCTTTAAATATAAAAAGTACTTAGAGACAACTTTATGAAATCTAATGTCCTATGAGGAGGACTGTTGTAGCAGAACGTTCACTTCGGACTACTTTGAACTAGCTGAGCATTCAAAATGTGCTGCTTTTGAATGTCTCTCGCTAGCTTTCAATCAATCAATCAATCAATCAATCAATGTTTATTTATAGCCCAATATCACAAATGTTACCTTTGTCTCAGTGGACTTCACAGTGTGTACAGACCCTCTGTCCTTAGACCCTCTGTCCTCAGACCCTCTGTCCTCAGACCCTCTGTCCTCAGACCCTCTGTCCTCAAACCCTCTGTCCTTAGACCCTCTGTCCTCAGACCCTCTGTCCTCAGACCCTCTGTCCTCAAACCCTCTGTCCTCAGACCCTCTGTCCTTAGACCCTCTGTCCTCAGACCCTCTGTCCTCAGACCCTCTGTCCTCAAACCCTCTGTCCTCAGACCCTCTGTCCTTAGACCCTCTGTCCTCAGACCCTCTGTCCTTAGACCCTCTGTCCTCAGACCCTCTGTCCTTAGACCCTCTGTCCTCAGACCCTCTGTCCTTAGACCCTCTGTCCTCAGACCCTCTGTCCTTAGACCCTCTGTCCTCAGACCCTCTGTCCTTAGACCCTCTGTCCTCAGACCCTCTGTCCTCAGACCCTCTGTCCTCAGACCCTCTATCCTCAGACCCTCTGTCCTCAGACCCTCTGACCTCAGACCCTCTGTCCTCAAACCCTCTGTCCTCAGACCCTCTGTCCTTAGACCCTCTGTCCTCAGACCCTCTGACCTCAGACCCTCTGTCCTCAAACCCTCTGTCCTCAGACCCTCTGTCCTTAGACCCTCTGTCCTCAGACCCTCTGTCCTCAGACCCTCTGTCCTTAGACCCTCACATCGAAACACTTCCAGAGAAAACCCACAGTTTAAGGGAACATGGAGAAACCTCAGGGAGAGTAGCAGAGGAGGGATCCTCTCCAGGACGGACAGACTGCAATAGATGCCGTGTGTGAATTGAAAAGATAATACATTTGCAACATAGGTAGTCCAGATGTTTGGAAATGCATGTGTGTAGAGTTGATGTTAAGGTGACCGCGGTGGAAAACGCTCTGATAATATTAGCTTGCTTCAGACTGTGCTTGTTGCACAACAGCCCCCCTCGGTCCCAGGGGTTCACAGAGTCCCTGAGGATCCGTGTTCCTGTGATGTTCAGGAGAGTTGCACCTATCGGCTTCCGCTATTTGAAAACCCCTACATGTCCGTTACCTGCCCTGCAGCCGGCCGTGTGCTCTCACTCTGAAGGACTATTTTTGTAGGTGTAGAAAACAGGGAATGTTTTAGTTCTCTCTCGACACCACTGCCTTCGTGTTTATAGGGCTTGTCACCTGGAAAATTCACGAGGACTTCTCCCCCTCTGTGGGTTGTAACACCGAGGGCAACGTGGAGCAATAACCAGAGAGGGTTTGAAGAAAGGCAACCAGAGAACATATCGACTCGGACTGGTCCAAACACACACAGATAGCTGGGAGGCTCGGATATATCAATGCTACGTGTTTTATCAATCAGCTGCGGATGCTGAGCTGTTTTCTGCTGCCGTGCCCGGGGGTATCCCGGTGAGGGAGGATGCACAAACCCGTAAGAACACAGCCAGCATCAGTCGTTGTGTGTGTGAGGACCCCTGGAGGAAGAATGAAGAAGAAATCCAGGCAGCTGCAGAGCGGCCATCTTTACTGTAGGCTCGCCTCCCGAGGGCCAACACTGAGCTCTCGCTCTCTTTGAGTCAGAGTCAGGATGGACGTCGATTCTTATCCAATCAGAAGCCAACAGAGAGCGCTGCAGATAGACGCTTCCTGCACCAATCACACCGCCTCTCATGCAATTTTAGTTGATATACCTCTTACAATATAGCAGTGTCTACTTTAAGGGGCCATTTTGTCACTGCCTTTTTCTGTTTCTTCTCTTGTGCAATTTCTGTTTATATACCTCTTGGAATAAAGCAGTGGTCGTTTCTCAATCACGAGGATGCTGGCTTGGTAGTCGCGTACTTCCAAGTCACTTCCTTCAGAAACGAAGCCAGTATGCTTCCAAGCCACGGCTTCGGAAAACGAAGAAGTGTGCCACTCTCTCTAACGGTTTCAACATAAACTGTACCGAAAGTAAATACCTAATCTAATTATGAACTTGCTTGAGTTTCAGGAACACATTTTTGATGATAACAAAGTCACATATTTACCAACACATGTTCTACGCCACTACACTTCATTTCATTTCATTTCAAACCTTTATTTATCCAGATTGGTCCCTTGAGATCATAGATTGGGAGACCTGCAGCATATAGGTTCCACATGAAACAATAAAGGACATCATACATTATATTTACAGGATACATTTACAAGTGCCCATAGTATCAAAGAGCATTTCATTTACCCTAGCTTTAAAGACATGCAGAGGAATGAGATCGCTCAGTTTCAATTCCTGCTGAAGATTGTTCCAGCAAGTGGAGCTGCGCACATAAAAGCTGTCTTACCTCAGACAGTCCTTGCTCTTGGCACATCTAACAAGACTACATCATGTGATCTCAGACAATAGCTGCTTGCAACTCTCTGTGTGATCAGAGAGCAGATATAATACGGGAGTTCACCCAACATGGCTTTATAGATACACGTGTACCAGAGACTGAGCCTCCGTACAGAGAGAGATGGTAAACCTGCCTTGGCATACAGGGTGCAGTGATGAGTAAGCGCTTTACAATTTGTGACAAATCTCAGTGCGCTGTGATAGGCGGCATCTAACTTGACCAGGCAATGAGAAGGTGCATTCATATACAACAGATCCAGCACAGGTCAAAGGTCACAGAGCCTTTTCCTGGCGTCAAGCGAGAAGCAGGACGTGTTTCTGAAAAAGAAACCGAGCCTAACCCTCAGTTTTTCAAGCAGGTTCTTGACATGAAGTTTAAAAGAGAGACAATCATCAAGCCAGATACCAAGGTATTTGTAACAGGCAACCACTTCAAGTTTTGTTCCTTGCGTAGTTACAATATCTAAAGCAGGCTCTGGTGTCTGTTCAGCTTTAGAAAGAGCATTACCTTGGTTTGATCCACATTTCAAAGAAGCTTTAGTTCAGAGCGCTGAGTCTGAATAGTGTTAAAAACAGCCTGTAATTTAACAACAGCCTCCTGAATGGTGGGACCTGCACAGTACATCACAGTATCATCCGCATACAAATGTAAAGTAGCTCCATCCACATTTTCACCTACGCTGTTAATATATATGGAGAATAAAAGTGGGCCTAAAACAGAACCTTGTGGTACACCATTAGAAATGTTTAACCACTCAGAAGACATTTAAATGTGTGCTGCGTCGGTTCAGCCATTCTCCGCAAGGGTTTTTGAAATTGGTCCGTGCGCAAAGCATTGTGGGGGATTTTCAGGACGCAAAGTCTACCCATGTGCAGCCTCGAAATGTCCCCCAAACCAAGGACGCGGCCTCGGTGGAATTCCAAGTATGCTGGAGATTGGAACAGTACTTCGGCGGCACTCGATGACGTGGCATCCTTGAAATATTGGCTTGGAAGCCAGAGTCCTCGAGATTGAGAAACGGCCAGTGTCTACTTGTAACTCCTTGTCGCTTGTTTAGGACATAAAAAAGTGATAAGCAATGCCACATTGATATTTAAAGGGGCCTTAAAGGTTTTATTTGCATTTTGTGCATCCTTTTGCATGCACACGACCGATAACACACGACGGGAAAGGGGACATCCCCAAAATCATAATCGAGCCCCTTTAAGATCATTTCACATGCATGAATAAAGTCTAAAAAACCAAAGATCTCTCTCTAAAACATGGACAAATCAGCATTTTAAATATTCCAAGGTTAGAAAAAGCCCTCGGGACAACCTCGGAACACTTTGCTAACTTTACTTTGAGCTGTCAATTAGCAGAGAGGCTTGTTGAATGAGGCTGTGGAGGAAAGGTAAGACGATGTCAGCGCGGTGTGAGGGCCCTGATTCAGCTTCTCGTTGACTGAAAACATGTTCTGTCGGATAATAGCTTTAGTGATTTAGTTCATTAATTGCCCGTACGAATAGAAAATTGCCTCTTGAATCGGTACGTTGTTGTTCAGCAAGAAGTCGATCAATGCTTTCAATGATCCCTATAGATCCCTTTCAGAGGCAACAGCTGAGTGGATGTTTGCGTCTCGATAGTTGTATTGTAAAGTTAGACTGTATCACCTCCTCTTACGGTACGTCCATACACCAACGCTTCTGCCCATTCACGTTGAATGGGGTGACGTCACTTTTCGCCGAACTGCATTGTGAGAAGCGAAGCGGAGATTTCCAGGCATCTCAGAATTCAAAAGTTGAGCAATGTTCAACTTTTGAATCTTCAGGGCCCAGGAGTTCAACACGTTTAATCTCAATCAGATCCGATCAGATTTTGAAATCCCATTTTTCGTGATCCAGGATCAGACAAGTCGGCCAAATGTTGTCCCTGGAGTTCAAAGTAATCCAGGTTCAGCCTGATCCAGATTACGACTTTTCAAGATGACTAGATCCTGAATGCTTTAATCCGACCGAGCGCCATCTAGTGGACATGAAAAATACTACAAGGAAGACAAGAGCCCACATTGCAGAGACTTCTATTGTCCGCAATTACTTTTGAAAGGTGATGACACGGCTTTTTTTTTGTTGAAGATATTTTTAATTTAATCTAAATTACATTTGTGATTGACAATCTTTGTTGTGATGAGCATAAACATTTATGTCATCAACATTTGGTTGAAACCAAAACAGGCCACCACAAACGTGAACAAAAATGGAAAATAAAATGTATTTCCTATGAAGGCTAAACATGGTGTATTATTTCAGTTAACAAACTTTGCCATCTAATTTAAATTGAAACATATTTTTAAATAAATGGTACAGTACATGTTGCTCTGGTGATCCACTGGAGATCCACCCCTCTGGTGGGATCAGGATAATCCAGTTCTTTGTCAGTTTGAACGACCCGTTTTGAAGATTTGGTCCAGATTAAAGCTTGGATTGGATTTCCTGATCTGATCGGATATCAAAGTGATCCTAATCCTGCGTTTTGGTTTTGAACTCCCCAAAATCCAAATCTGATCTGATCAGATGGGGATTAAACGTTTTGAACTCCTGGGCCCTGAAGCTTTCGGTGGAAGCGTCAGCCAATCAAATCATATGCCAGTACAAGCTCTGGCCAATCAAACCGCTGTTTGTGTGTCAGGGGCGGGAGATTCATGTGATTGGTCGAGCTTCAGACACGCCCGCCGGCAAGCGTTTTCCAAAGCCGCTGTGTGGACGTACCGATACATAGAGTTTATATCGAGCTTGGATGAATGTTATATCATCTCTTAGAGACATAACCTTTCGCATCGATCTTTGCTTGATGCTTGATTGTTTGCGTCTGTGTCTACAGTTGTATTGTAAGGTTAGACTGCATCACCTCCTCTGAGTTTATATCGTGCATTGTTATATCATGCCGTTTCTTTTTGACAGCGTGTCAGTTCAGACTACTTCAGCAATGTGTTAACGTTTCTTTATCCGGTCACGAGGAACGGTATGTTGTCTGAAACGCCTCGCTGTGAAGTCATACATATTCATCGTGGGGTTTTAAAGAGTGGGTTTTCTTCTTTTGCCCACAAGCGTGACGCTGACCCGGAGTTTCATCAAAGCAGACCGTAGCTGAGGGAGATGGCGTATCGAGTGAATGGATAATCACCCTTCAGGTCGAAAAGCAGTCTGGAGAGAGGCCGAACATTTTAGGTAGTGACCTCGAAAGTTATCAGAGCACTTCCGTTCGCCTTTCATCCATAAAAAGAACAGAGGATGTTAAAAGCAAGGACATGTATCAAGCGATACCGCATGAAAAGCTGACATGTTATTTCCATATGTAGTTTGTCTCCCTGTCAATAAGCTTTTAACAACAGAGTGTTTCTCTGTTCATCATGGATATATGCGTCCTTCCCGTCTTGACACGCGGTGACTTTTCATCCCTGAGAGGGTTCTCGTGAAATAAGACATATTATAGCGTGACACACACATTTTTTCATTCACTGGCCGTTTCTCAATCTCGAGGATACTGGCTTCCAAGCCAATATTTCAAGGATGCTACGTCATCGAGTGCCGCCGAAGGACTGTTCCAATCTCCAGCATAGTCGGAATTCCACCGAGGCCGCGTCCTTGGTTTGGGTGGAAATTTCAAGGCTGCACATGGGTAGACTTCGCGTCCTTAAAATCCCCCACAATGCTTTGCGCGCGGACCAATTTCAAAAACCCTTGCGGAGAATGGCTGAACCGACGCAGCACGCATTTAAATGTAATTATAGTGGCGTAGAACATGTGTGGGTAAATATGTGACTTTGTTATCAGCAAAAATATGTTCCATGAAAGTAACGCAAGTTCATAATTAGATGGACATCGTGAGGTATTTATTTTCGTTACAGTTTATGTTGAAACCGTTAGAGAGAGTGGCACACTTGTTAGCCTGTTCCATTCTTCTTCGTTTTTTTCCGAAGCCGTGGCTTGGAAGTATACTGGCTTCGTTTCTAAAGGAAGTGACTTGGAAGTACGCGACTACCAAGCCGGCATCCTCGAGATTGAGAAACGGCCCCTGTGTGGTATCCACATCAGATAGAGTACCACACGGCACACTCACACACCTACAAGGCATAGATGTCTCATCTAGCTCACCTGAAGGGATCATCTAAACATGTTGGGGGATTAGCTTACTTGCGTATAGCTTCAGTCAGAGGCAGTTTAGCATAGCTTAGCATAACGAGTGCAGGAAGAAGTCTCCTAGCACCAAACTCTTCAGCTTCATATGTGAGAAAGACATCATGTTAATGCAGGAAGTTATGGTTTTAAATGTGGGTTAATTCCCATCCTATGGGACGTAGAAATAGTCCGTAAATTGGCTTTATTTGTAGCCGTATTTTAGAGCTTCAGGTTAGCTCTTTTACTGATGTATGGTAACCCCGACTAACGAGCTACTGGCACCACCCATATAGATACCGCACGGATGTAAAAGTGCTATTTATCTTCTCATCAGACTCTCTGCAAGAAAACAAATAAGTGTAAATCACTAAATGTCAAACTCCTGCTTTAATGCAATTCAATATGGATTTCTCGTCATTACACTATAGCCTGCATCTCAATGTTTCTCCCTCCAATAGAGCTTCCTGTTTTCCTTAATCAATATCAAACATCTCTTTTATATTTGATGGTGATACAAAAGGCAGATCCTAATTTCCCAAGTATCCTTCCCAGACACTTCATTTTGGATTTACTCACACATTAGTAGAAGATCAACCACTTTATTTACCAATTATGAATCAGGGCTGGTTTCCTTCGAGTGTGTTCTGATCTAAAATACACTAATAAGCACTCCAGTAAAGGCGTCAGAACATTCGCTTGCTATCTAGTACACGGTTCTGATATGTACCGACTTTTAAACACGACTGATGCTGAGTTCATTGAAGCCCATTGGCGCGTAACAGACCTCCAGCTCCTCTGCGATGCATTCAAATCAGTCTGAGCGAGTTGAAATATTTTGCAGAGTATCCTCACGCTTGTGGGGATGTCTGTACAACCTCAGCAGCACCTCCAGCGAGCCTCTGAAGTTCCCGGCGATATGACTAAAACATGAAGAATTCATTAAGCTCGCCAGATTCTTCTTGGACGCTCAGAGGCTGTTTGCTGATTCGCTGTTTTGAAGTCTTTCTGCTTGGCACTGCGTCTCATTCACGGGCCGTTTCAACGAGCCTCACTGATGTGGGAGTGTGTTCTAGAGAGAGAGAGGGAGAAACGCTGGAGAAAAGGAAATATATTGGCGCGGAAATCAATCGTTATCATGTCAGGCAGATGCTTTCTCTGCACGATCGCCGAGTCAGGACTATTGGAAAGGCCTCGTGGTGCTCAGCCCGCTTATATCCCTCAAAGCTCTCCGGTCCTTCATGTTCCTCTGCATATAGATAGATCTTTAATTTGTCATTGTACAGGTACAACGAAATTACAATGAACTCCAGGTGCCAACACGCAACAACAAGACAATATGAAAACAACAAGACACTATAAAAACAAGAAATGGGACTTAAATAGACGTGATGGGGAATATGTACATAAATAAATAATAGATTAAATTGCACGATTCCCCTCGTATTGCACGGAAGGCTTATATAATTTAAATATTAGCAGCGTTTAGTGCACATATGGGAAAAAACTGAATTTGAGTCCGTTTGTCCGGGAAGACATGGTACAGAAGTGCCTGCCTGAACGCAGCCGTACAAAGCGCGGCCGTACAAAGCGCGGCCGTACAAAGCGCGGCCGTACAAAGTGCGGCCGTACAAAGCGCGGCCGTACAAAGCGCAAAGCGCGGCAGTACAAAGCGCAAAGCGCGGCAGTACAAAGCGCGGCCGTACAAAGCGCGGCCGTACAAAGCGCAAAGCGCGGCAGTACAAAGCGCGGCCGTACAAAGCGCGGCCGTACAAAGGGCGGCCGTACAAAGCGCGGCCGTACAAAGGGCGGCCGTACAAAGCGCAAAGCGCGGCCGTACAAAGCGCGGCCGTACAAAGCGCGGCCGTACAAAGCGCGGCCGTACAAAGCGCAAACCGCGGCCGTACAAAGCGCAGCCGTACAAAGCGCGGCCGTACAAAGCGCGGCCGTACAAAGCGCAAACGCGGCCGTACAAAGCGCAGCCATACAAAGTGCAGCCGTACAAAGCGCAGCCGTACAAAGTGCTCGTTACCCAGGTGGTGTGGATCCTTGAGGATCTCGACTGCCTTCTTAAGGCATCGAGATCCTCCCAATAAGGCAGGCATGCATCGTGTGTGGAATTCACTGATAATGCGGGAAATATTCATCTCTGTTTCGCACCAGGCAATAAGTGAATGATAGATAGACACCAGGGGACGGCAGATGGATCAGACGCTGCGGAGTTGAGATGAAGAGTTTCTCACGATAACACACCCTGGTGCTGTTAGTGTAATTGATCTTGTAAGAAAGGCTCGAGTACCCCGCAGTGTTTGCTTCATTAGGTATCTGCGGTGATGCTGTTTTGATTAGAATTCCCTATTCATTATCCCAAGTATTTTTTACAAACAACTGCGTTTCATCAAGACCGCATTTTAACGAGACCATCTATAATATGTATTTCTTATCGTCTACCGAGTTGTTTTTGAGTGTCCTCCGATCACTTGGGAAACCTCCAATCACTCCCACACTCAATTATAAATTCAGAGTAAAAAACACTTTGTTTTCCCACAAAATGACACCTTTTGTTTTGATCAGAGTGAGACGAATGATGCTGAAATAATATAAATTTGCAGCAGCTGCCATTTATACATATTTAACCCAAATGCAAACATCCGTTATGTTTTTAAAAGACAGCCAGCTGTACAGACACTCAAGTCGCTTCACAAGTCTCTGCGTGGGTCGGTCTTCTGTTCGTAGATCAATATGCGGAATTGCGTCGACCCGGAGTTTAATCAAACGTGTTTTACAGCAAACGGGTCCTTAGTTACACCAATAGTACTCAACACAAGTAAACCATCATGTTTTGCAACCTGTTGAGGGTGGATACGTGAAATATATTACACTGTGAAGCTGACTGTTGAGCGGCCCGACCAAGCAAGGAGGCGGAGGCAGAACGTCCCGGTACAACCCGGTGTGGGCACATGACACAGCCTCAATCAGCTGTTCACGTGAGCGCAGTCACACGTTAGCCTAAATACCCACACCAATTAACCCAACAAGACACAGGTGAGACGGCAGGGGCACCAGGTGCACACAATCAACAGCAACAGACATGGGGGAAGGGAACACTTTTCAAAATAAAACACGTGCAATAGACAAAGCCCGAAGCCGTCAGTCCACAGTGACGAAGCCATCTTCGCCACATGCACTTTATATGAAGTCGAGTCCTCGTCTACACTCTGGTGTTGGGAACGTATGTAGATAAATAGTCTGGATGATAACGTCTGATCACGGGCTTTGCTTTTACACCTGGCATAATCAGTCTCATCACCTCCAGGGCTTCACAGAGTAACGGTGTCTCGTTATGCCTTCGTGTGCCTTAGCTATGGGACCTTTGGAAAGAAGGTCTGTGGTGTAGCTTCTGGCAGGAATGGGAGTAAGATGATTGTATACAATAGTACGGATTGCATTTCCACCTGCGTGATATCTTCATTAGAGACAGACAGACAGACGGAGTGCAGACATGTCTTTGGAGTAGGATCACGTGCACAAGAGTAAGCAATAGAATATGTCCTCGCTATGTGAAATTGAATTTTGAATGTGAACATTGGCGATTATTTGAGTAAGATTGTTGCATCGTTGCGAAGGGAGAACTTGAATTGAAAGGTATCTCCTCCTAACAATATCACTATTGAGTTTTCGTGCAGATATAATCAAAAATGAAGTGTTTTGAAGAAGCATAAGGAATTACAAATGTCCTCACAATAAGGCCATTTAAATACATTTAAAAACAGACCGTATTGTGAGTTTATAGTCTACATTCGAGCCTCGGACTAGAGTATTTGTTCTGCTGCTGCATGCTCACATGTCTGCAGTCAGGGGATGCACTTCCTGGAGTGTCATGGTTCCCCAATAAGCCGCTGCAAACCTGCCTAACCCCGCCCTGAGACTGGTCTGGGATCAGTGTTGGTGGGAGTAGAAGTACAGGAGGAGAGATGGACCGAGACGTCTGATAAACACGTGTGTGCCGGAAAGCTGTCGGAGCCTAATGTCTCCTTTTACTGAATGACAGGACGACAGCTCTCATCTGATTGGACGACAGCGACAGCACTCAAGAAATACAGTCATCAATACCTCTGCTGCGTATCAATACTGCTGTTTTGAAAGAGATTAAGGAGGCATATTGGATTTGTTCGTACATTTTCACAAGCATAGAATTCATCATCATGGCTCAAAACAAATATGTGTGAGCAAATATTGGATTAGTGTCCTGGAACAAGGACGATCAGTTATCACAGTATTAGGAGGAATATGTCTCCCAGTCAGTGTGCGCCCGTCTTACAGACCCCTTTCCGTAAAATCACAGCCATTAAGCCTTAGTAATAACGACTCATTTTGGATTTATTCAGACATTTTCTGCATGGCAATTGTTTTGTCGTTATTATCACCTCTTCAAAATGGCCCTGACATGTGTGGGTGTGTGTCCTGGAACACTTTTAAATCAGCTTTTTGATCAAGATAAGATAGGACTTTATTCATCCCGACGGAACTAGTTGTGTCAGAGTTACACAGATACACTAAACGGTGGTGGGGGCGAAGTCGATAGGGACTTGGCTCTGCAACTGGAAGGTCACCAGTTCACCTCAATGAAGTGTTTTGAACAAGCATAAGGAATTAGAAATGTCCTCACAATAAGGCCGTTTAAATACAGACCATATTGTCTGGAATATGGACTGGAAGCAGACGGTGACATCATTAACGTAAATATGGACAGTATTTAGTAATGCAACAAAACGCTTCGATCACTCGACAGATTGAATACTTTACTCACCAAAGAAAGGCAGCGTTTATCACAGATGGTACAGTTATTGTTGTTGTTGTTGTTGTTGTTGTTGTTGTTGTTGTCGACACACATTCTCCACATATTTATCTGAGCAGAATCGGACAATAGTATTACTCACATCTCTGTGTTCAGATCCTTCGTGTTTTCTCACCAAAGCTCGGTCCAAATGTTACCTGAAATCCCCGAGGGACAGAAAGGCGGTCGCGGCATCTGGCCTTTGATCCTTAGTATTGTATAGATTTAGGTTTTAGAGATGCAATTAAGTGTTATAATTGTTCTGCTATGACGTTTGCATTTAGTTTTTCTCTCTTGCTTTTGAACAGCCCTTCGAGGCATTGCTTGTGATCTGGCGTTATAATAAATGTTGATTTGATTGTGATTGTGTGTCTGCAGTGCCTCCGGTGCTCTCGGTGTTTCAGCCGGCCTTCAACGCCACCGCCGACTACCAGGAATCGGTGACCTTCACCTGCATGACCTCTGGATCACCCGACCCTCTGGTCACATGGCACAGGTACGTCCTACTTCCTTAGAACCCATCATTGGACGTACACCTCAGAGAGATGTTAGAGGAAGAAGTCCCTCAAGACGAATAACCTTTAAGATACAATTAAAATATATATAGTTAAGTAACTTTTAAAATAAGAAATGAACATATATACATTACCTGAGCTATCTGTTCATCTGTATTCATACCCATGCATGAGATAAACAGCCTACATGTTAGATGTTCTGCTCGCAGTTCATGCGGATATGAACAGAGCCGTGTACAGTCCGCCCTCGCACAGCGCCAGTGTGAACAGTTGCACCTGAAGAGCGCTTGACCCCCAGCTATCCACTCTTTTCAGTAATTAGCCTGCACCCACTCAGCAGAAAGCTATGTGCCCCCTATCCATAACTCTTTGGCATTACAGCCGAGTGCATACCTTTTCACTATAATGTTTTTTAATCATCCCAATCCACCAAAGCCGTGTTTTTGTCAGGTTTCTAAAGCAGAGTGAAGTGTTTTTGAATTACTACAGGCACCTCTTGACTTCACTAGGGTGCAGCTGTGGCGTGATAAAGCAGAGAGTAACTTCCTGGTCATTTTGAAATGGCAAGAGACGGGTGACATTATCTAAGTACTTTCTCCAATGTATCCACAAGGACACGGTCTTAGATCTTGTTTTGCATGCCGTAGCTTTAATATAATCGTATGGAACGAAGGGGCCTAAGCCAAACCATGTAAAACAAAGGTAATTAGCTTGCACCCACTCAGCAGAAAGCTATGAGCACCTATCGATAACGCTTTGGCATTACAGATGTTTTTAATCATCCAAATCCACCAAAGCTGTGTTTTTGTATGTTTAGTTCTAGTTTCCAAAGCAGAGTGAAGTGTTTTTTAACTACACTAGGCACCTTTTGACTTCACTAGGGTGCAGCTGTTGCATAATAAACCAGACAGTGACTTCCAGATCGTTTTGAAATGGCAAGAGACGGCGTTGACGAGAGACAGCTGACATTCTCTGTGACCCGCAGGCAGGTGTCGGTGCGTTGTTTTGAAATGAAAAGAAATCAATGGCAGCCCTGAAGGAACTGTAGGAACACACACTCAAAAGAATAGTTGTAGGTAAGTTTGATATGCGGTGAAGGTTATCCATGCCCATAAAATATCAATATTCTTCCTCTCAAAATGCAGCTCCAAGGGGGGGAAACACTTAAATACATTTGGCTCTGATTGAACATAATGACACACAGCCACCTCTAAGTGTCGAGACTTAAACACCCACACACTCTCACACTCTTAGCAATTTCACGCTTTTATTTTATTTTTCATTTTCATTTAAGCGTTTATTTGAATCGGGACATTAATGAACACTTTAGACGAATAATGCTTCAAGTGTAAATATGCCGGATTTTAGCTTTGAGCTCATTTCCATCCGTAGTGCCGTCACATGCAACATACAAGAACATGCCATTTGGAAACATAGCAAAACATAAATACATGATATGCAGAAAGCATACACACCCATTTACCACATGGCAGTACACTGTAGCAGCTACGACATAGTAAGGGCAGGAGGAGATACCCCGGTGTTAAAGTGCATTTAGCGGTGATTACACGTCTGGTTGTTTCTCAAACATTCTCTGAGTTGTCCTTTAAAACTATCGAGAGAGGGACGATCCTGTATCTCAGCTGGGAGGCTGTTCCAGAAGGAGCTGCCTTTAATGGAGAGGACATTTTGTCCAAAAGTGGTCCGTCTACGGTGGACCTCACAGTGTCCTCTGGTTTCTGACCTCGTGCAGCGTCCAGTGTGTTTTCTGTGGATGAATTCCCCTAAGGGGGTCCATGTGAACTTGTATCAAAAAAACACATACTTTTAAAAGATTTATGGTCAAAACTCAAGAAATTGTGTTTTTCAGGGATGGTACAGAGGTGGTTCTGCCTTCAACCACCGTTATGTGTCGTCTTCACTGCAGCGGAGAAGGGGTTAATTGTGCTTTATGACGGCAGCTTTAAACCAGAAGACGTTTTTTCATATTGGCATTTTATTACAGATTTCTTTGACAAAATATATCAGTCAAAAAACGTTATTAAATGTCACATTAAAGCATGTAAACATGGCCCAAAATACAATTGTGAATCCTTAAGATGAGCTTAATATGGCCTCTTACTAAATATTACTAATTACTATATATGTTGTCATTTCTACATCCAGTTTCACTCAATTATCTAAATCGTTGCTGCTCAATAATTAATTTTTCCATTTGTTAGGGATTAATTTAGTCTTTACTCCTAGACATTTAACTTATCCTGTGTGTTGACATTTACGACCATCCCTGCTTCTAATCTCCCGTAAGGAACGTGTTGATGCGGTCGTATGTTGATGCTAGGTTTATGGCCTGACCTGGTGGGCACAGGGGGGGTGTACGACTGTGAGAGCGTTGGCTTTCTCAGCTCCACAGACGAGAGAGACATCTCCTGTGTCTGCAGATATTTACGCCCATCCCCAATATGCTGATTAGCTCTCTGTAAACTAGTTAAAAGGTCTATCGAGATGCGACGCTGATCAGAATTGACATGGCAACCCACCCGTGCAGTCAGAACCTTTGACCGTGTGACTTGTGATGTGAATTCTCCGGCCGTTGACTTGAAATAAACTACCAGTGTGTGACATCAAAGCTCCAGCTCTCCTCGTGTCTCTCCGAGTCCTGACTCTCCATTGCTGCAGAAGTCTCCCTTACACCAATGATATAACATTATGTTGTCAATGCTACACATATGTCAGGTTATCTTCAGCTCTCAAGAAGAAGAGCTGTCAGATGTGCATCGAAAGACACGAGCAGATATTGAGACATAGAGGTCACATGATCCCACATTCAACACGATGACAGGCGCTCCCGTACGCCCTGAAACTCATACAGTTGTTAGGCCGGTAAATGCATCAGTCCTGCATGTAGCCTCCAAGAATGATACCGCCCGTAATGAGAACTGAAGTCTCTCGTGTAGAAGGTTGAAAGAGAACTCGATCATAGCGGGGGGGAAAACAGGCACATGCATCACTTTGCGAAGTACAAAAAACATTTGAAGACAGCTCACAGCTGGGAACGACCTCGACTCGTTCATCTTGCTCTCTGGTTTCTCGAGCCATGTTTACTCCCGGGTGTGTGCTACCTTGTCTTCATACACGCAGCAACACGGGGAAATGTGATTTTAATGATTAAACAGCGTGCATAATATAGAGCGACATATTTCCCAGCGACAACGGGTGAGAGGTGACGTTTTGATTAATTTGCTACTGCGTAATTAGACTTTCCATGTGGGACTTTTTATCCCGGGATAATTATTACACTTATAGCTGTTTTAGACATGTTGGTTGTGGGGATCAAATCTAATCAAGTTTTATTTATAAAGCACATTTGAAAACGGTTTTTGGTCGAGCCAAAGTGTAATAACACATGTAATAAAAGCACACTACAATACCATGAGAAAGAAAATATAAAGTCAAAACACAGGGAAATGTCAGGTGTCATGCTGTGACTAGAAGGCCAGAGAGAAGACGTGTGTCTTCAGTTTCAAAAACATGAGAAACTAATGGGAAAAGCATGTTTGATTTTATTACTTTTTGATGTCTTGAGCAGCGGTTCTCAAACTGTGGTCCACTTTTTTTTATCAAGGATTTTCGCAGACCACCTCATATGCAAACTGTAAAAATAAGTACATATATAAACGTAGTGTTAAAACTAGTGCTGTCAAAATATCGCGTTAACGGTTAATTTTGAATTAATTGCGTTAAAATATTATTTATTATTATATTAAGATATTAAAATAACGCATTTAACGCATGTGCAGAATGGCCCGCCCCATACGTGCCACCAGTGGCAGCGCCAGGGTATGGCTGGGGTAGGCTACACCCATACCAAGAAATGGCTTAGCCCCACCATGACACATGATGTTAAAGTAAATAAAGTCTGCCAACTCGCATAGAGTAAATTGCACAGACAGCAGTTAGTCAGATTGATTTCAGTAGCCACGGTTTTGAAACCTTTTGTCACGTAGTGATCGTCTTCTCAATAGAACATATTTGATAACGGCGTGGTGTTGTTGCAGGAAGTCCCGACGGAGAATACTTTTGCTGTAGTTCAGGGCAGAGCCATATAATAGTAATAATATGGCTCTGGTACAGGGGTGCACATAACCGGTACGCAGGTTATGTGCGTAATCTGAAATGCGTACCGTCACTTGTGTCACAAAGCGCATTTGCGTACCGACGTACTTGTGTAGCTTTGCCAGAAGGCGGTTCGATCACCGGACGACAGAGTCGGTCTCCGTGTGCACAGACAGGCTGCTGTTAACGTCGGTCTGTACAACGGGACTGAGCCAAAACTACGCCAACCGGCTGCGGAGGGAGACTCCCCCCTTCACTGGAGAACTGCGCTAAAACAGCTGATCACAACGTTCACACTCTGTGGTCACGAAGTACTCCACTAGCCCCCCCCCCTGTCGACTTTCCTGAAGTACTCCACTAGCCTGCCGACTTTCCTGAAGTACTCCACTAGCCCCCCCCCTGCCGACTTTCCTGAAGTACTCCACTAGCCCCCCCCCTCTGTCGACTTTCCTGAAGTACTCCACTAGCTCTGTCGACTTTCCTGAAGTACTCCACTAGCCCCCCCCCCTCCTGTCGACTTTCCTGAAGTACTCCACTAGCCCCCCCCCTGCCGACTTTCCTGAAGTACTCCACTAGCTCTGTCGACTTTCCTGAAGTACTCCACTAGCTCTGTCGACTTTCCTGAAGTACTCCACTAGCCCCCCCCCCTCTGTCGACTTTCCTTAAGTACTCCACTAGCCCCCCCCCCGTCGACTTTCCTGAAGTACTCCCCGTTGATAGAAATCAACACGTAATGAAATAAGACCCCACGGTTTGATGATTGATAGGTGTGTGGGTTGTCTTTCATTTTGACATGAAGAAAAAATGTTATAATAAACATAGATACTGTATGTTAAATGGATATATCCGCCATCTTTCATTTATCTTTCCATTCCCAACAATATACATAAATAAATGGCATATTTTGGACATAGTTTGAATGGTGATTAATCTGATTAATTAATTTTTAAGCTGTGATTAATCTGATTAAAAATTGTAATCATTTGACAGCCCTAGTTAAAACGCAAGATATGTATTATTGTTAATTATGGACAACACTTAATTTCACCGCTGGTTACCCATGGTTACGTGCAAAACCACAAACATGGATCGGTGGCTCGCATCAGGTTCTCTGAAGAGAAAAGAGGTTACCGTTAATGAAGATGATACAAGCCAGATTCCGCAGAAAGAAATGGAAGATGAAGAGAAAGTTGGGAACTACTTGGAAACAGGGATTTACCTACACAGGCACTGAAGATGAGCCTTTGCCAGTCTGCGTTCTGTGCTACGAGACACTGGCTAACGATACACCGGCTAACGATATACCGGCTAACGAGACACCGGCTAACGAGACACCGGCTAACGATACACCGGCTAACGATACACCGGCTAACGAGACACCGGCTAACGAGACACCGGCTAACGAGACACCGGCTAACGATACACCGGCTAACGAGACACCGGCTAACGAGACACCGGCTAACGAGACACCGGCTAACGATACACCGGCTAACGAGACACCGGCTAACGAGACACCGGCTAACGAGACACCGGCTAACGATACACCGGCTAACGAGACACCGGCTAACGAGACACCGGCTAACGATACAGCGGCTAACGATACAGCGGCTAACGATACACCGGCTAACGATACACCGGCTAACGAGACACCGGCTAACGAGACACCGGCTAACGAGACACCGGCTAACGATACACCGGCTAACGAAACACCGGCTAACGATACACCGGCTAACGAGACACCGGCTAACGATACACCGGCTAACGAGACACCGGCTAACGAGACACCGGCTAACGATACACCGGCTAACGAAACACCGGCTAACGATACACCGGCTAACGAGACACCGGCTAACGAGACACCGGCTAACGAGACACAGGCTAACGATACACCGGCTAACGATACACCGGCTAACGAGACACCGTCTAACGAGACACCGGCTAACGAGACACCGGCTAACGATACACCGGCTAACGATACACCGGCTAACAATACACCGGCTAACGAGACACCGGCTAACGAGACACCGGCTAACGATACACCGGCTAACGAGACACCGGCTAACGAGACACCGTCTAACGAGACACCGGCTAACGAGACACCGTCTAACGAGACACCGGCTAACGAGACACCGGCTAACGAGACACCGGCTAACGATACACCGGCTAACGAGACACCGGCTAACGAGACACCGGCTAACGATACACCGGCTAACGAGACACCGGCTAACGAGACACCGGCTAACGAGAGCCTAAAACCAGTTAATCTTCGCCGCCAATCTTGGAATCTACGTTTATTATGTACTTATTTTTATGGGTTACATGTAAACGCAACAATCCCAAAGTCATCAATCAATCGGTCAATAGGATACGGCTGTAACGTCGGCTTTTAGTCGCTCATAAATAAATAAGTAGATCACTGATTCTTTATGTGCTATGGATGCTGGCAGCAGTCACACAGTTGCTGCTTCATTCCTTCATTTCCCAGGTCAGCGAGTCCCGCGACAGAACAGAATTAAAATGCTCACATCACAACAAAAGAAACGGCCTCGGTGCAAACAACAATCACAACCCAATTTACTTTTTCTTTTGATGTCACCCCCTCCCAGCGTCCCCCCCCGTGCGTCTCCCAGTTGCATTTCCTGTCTCAGTGCATCGTGGGTAATGGACTACCTGTCAGCAGTCAGTCAGAATAATGACATTCGGTGCTGTAGTCCAGTCAGAAGACGGGGCTTCTCTTCATTTCCTCTTCGGCTCGCCAGCGTTATTATTACTTTGGTGTTGACTTCTAATCGTCCTCGCTCGCTTTCTCCTTCAGTGCACGAAGCTGCAGACAACTGGGTCTAGAAATCCCCCAAATAATAATATTGTGTTTGTATTTTCCCCTCGCTCCAGACTGAGACCGTATAGAGAATGTATTTAGAGCTATGCATTATTCTGAGCTCGTGCTTCCAAGCTTCTGAATTGGATTCACACGGAAGCTTATGAGGTTAAAAACAGGGTGTCTCTTTCAGATCGGGGGCACGATGATGCATTTTGAATAAACAGGTGAAAATAAGAAGGTTGTCACGCCTCCATACTTCGAAGCATTGGATTTGGATGATATTGAAAAAGATCTGATTTCCTTGTAAGCTGAAAGCTGGTTTCTCTTTTATCCCGAGCCATGATAATTTATTTTTAAATATCTTCCTAACGCACCCTCTCATGCAGCCAGGGACTCTTTTACACACACACACACACACACACACACACCACACACACACACACACACACACACACCACACACACACACAATTTCCAACATTTGCAATTTGTCCCCATAAGGGAGGCGAGTCCCCACACTTGACTGTGTAAACAGATGTAGGTCCCCACAAGCATAGTAATCCTAGTCCACACACACACACACACCATGTATACATCACTTCAGGGGACATTACATTGACTTAAATGCATTTCCTGGAGACTTATCCTAACCTTAACCATAACCAACCCTTACCCTAACCCTTACCCTAACCCCTAACCTTACCCTAACCCTTACCCTTATCCTAACCCTAACCAAGTCTTCACCCTAAAAGTAATGATCCCCCTCATAGGGACCTCCAATTTGTCCCCATAAGGGAAGCCAGTCCCCACACGTGACTATGTAAACAGATGTAGGTCCCCACAAGTATAGTAATGCTGGACCACACACACACACACACCACACACACACACACACACACACACACACACACACACACACTTGGGAGCAGGCCAGTACAAACACCACTGGCCATTGAAGCAGCTGGAGGTGAAGTGCCTTGCTCAAGGACGCACAGCTTGTCGATGTTAGAGGAAAGCATTCGTTCTTCCTCTGGATTTCCACCACAGAGGCGAGTCATCTCTGACCCTGCTGAACATCCTCTCTCCTCTGAACTCTGCTTTTCTCTCTAAAGGATCTTTCACGTGTTCCTCTTTCTCCCGCAGCATTAGCATCCTGTTTGACCTTTCTGTTGTCAATACAGATTAAAGATGTGTTCGTCGGTTGGCTCTCGTTGTGGCCCACTCATGAGACAATGCTATCCACAGTACATTGGGTTTATTAAGGGCGGGAAGACTGAGACAAAACAGTGTGTGGTCGAGATTTGAGCCTCTGCAGACCATTGACATGCACAAAATAACACACAATAGGAAAGGGAACACCCTAAGAAGCAACATAGGGACTCGTCATTGTTGTCCTACATGACTGTGGGTTCAGTAAATAACATGCATTTTAGCAATTGAGTTTATTTATTTGTTAACCACACATGCATCGTTTGAGAATTTAAAAAGGGTTTTCCGCTCTATGAGATGCTCAAACACCTGCTCGCAGCCCCCTTGAGTGCGTCTACATCTGTAAGAGAATGTGAAATAACTCGAATCCCCCCAAATGTGTCGTTCCCCATAACCTTGAAGATTACCGGTGAAGCTGCGGTAAGTCAACGGCAGACCTTCAGAAGCGTAATATAGACATGGATCAATGTGGCTGTGTTTTCTCAGACTAATTTCCCAACAGAGTCCAAGAGGGAAACGACATTTAGTCAGCGCTGCATCCATGACACAATGTACACAACAACACAACCAGACTCAAACACCCACCGGGAACAGACAGAGGCACACGCGGTCTAAGGCGTGTGATGACAGCTACACATTATTCATTGAAGCATCGTTATTTCAATTATACTGTGATATGTCACTCCACAAACAATTCTGTTGTCACAACTTGAAAGGGTTTCTGTTGTGATGTTTGGAGCTATAGATGAAATAAGCTTCAGAGCACTTAGCCTCTCTTTTATGGGATCAGATGACGCCCAAAGTGCGGAGATACATCTGTAGCGTCAAACAGTGTGTGTTATAGACAGGTGCGAGCACACTTCCCCCCTGACGCTCACAAGTGTTTCAAAAATCTTTTTATTGCGCTTCGACAATGCATAAGTAATGTTTAGTGTCGTTTAGAAGTGGGAAGCTAAATATATGCATACAAAGGAGACAATGGTCTGTATGTACAAAGAACACAAACAAACAATAACAACGACTAAAGTAATCCCCTACATGCTCAGCCAGTGAGCCTCATACGCACGATTACTTACCATAAAGTACACACGTCCTTTACACGAGTACAAGTACAGATACTCGTGTTTAAAAATACTCTCAATAAGTACGGGTTTTCTAAATGTAGTGTGTGTGTGGGTGTTCTTGTATTGCTATCCTTGTGGGGACCTACATCTGTTTACACAGTCACGTGTGGGGACTTGCCTCCCTTATGGGGACAAATTGGCGGTCCCCATAAGGGAATCATTAATTTTAGGGTGAAGACTTGGTTAGGGTTAGGCATGTGTTGGTTATGGTTAAGGTTAGGATAAGTCTTCAGGAAACGCATGTAAGTCAATGTAATGTCCCCTGAAGTGGTGTGTGTGTGTGTGTGTGTGTGTGTGTGTGTGTGTGTGTGTGTGTGTGTGTGGTGTGTGTGTGTGTGTGTGTGTGTGTGTGTGTGTGTGTGTGTGTGTGTGTGTGTGTGTGTGTGTGTGTGTGTGTGTGTGTGTGTGTGTGTGTGTGTGTGTGTGTGTGTGTGTGTGTGTGTGTGTGTGTGTGTGTGTGTGTGTGTGTGTGTGTGTGTGTGTGTGTGTGTCTTTATTGTTACATAATGAACTTCTGAGGGAAAGGCAACCCCAGAGCGAGGAAGAGTTATCATGACTGAACTTTTGCACTCCGGTGTGTGTGTGTGTGTGTGTGTGTGTGTGTAGGAAGGGGCAGCAGCTGGAGCCGTCGGAGCAGTATATTATCGCCCGTCTGGATGGAGGACGGAGCATGTTGACGATCCGTAACATCCGCCAGGGGGACGGAGGAACCTACACCTGCCGAGCCACCAACAAGGCGGGGTCTCAGGAGAGGGAGATCTTCCTCAAAGTGTTCGGTAAGGATGTACACACACAATACGTCCCTTTGTAGAATCTGTCTTATGTGTTTCAAACCTGGGCTACTCATTTAGTTTCCGAAAGGCGGCACACCTGTATCTGTGGCCAACAGTTATCTACATCTGCATGTAAGGTATCAGCAGAGTGGATTATTCAAAGCCCGAGGGGACGGCAAATGCAATACAATATTGTGTCAGGTCAAAGGTCAAAGGTCTACGCATGCACTTTGAGGTGCATATAAGCTCTGAGCTTCCTAGGGACGCTATAGACTGCTTTGTCTTGTTCTTTAATGTTGTGAGTGTCGCATCGGATCCACGACGCCTCAAGTTAAATCCCGGGTCAATAGTATGTTAGATATATTACCGCTGAGTGCGTACTGGAGGAGAAAGCCGTGAGCGATGGGCGTGAACGGGCCTTCGTTGGGTTGGGTCTCCGGCATCAGTTATCGTAGAGTGAATGTCTGTTCCCAGTCTCCTGGCATGTGTCCTTGTTGGTGTTGCAAGCGGAGCTGCTGTGATGCAGTACTTAGGATCTTAGCGTATCGTAAAAAAGGACAAATTACTGACTATTTGTTTAACTTGCAAATTCAAGATGTTTGAAACATTCAATTGTCAACAAATACACACATTATTGTTGCATCAGATAAAGTTAATTTAATAGTTAGTGCTCTGATGCCTGTCGGGGGGTGAAAGCTTTCAACATTCAAGTCTTGCTTCACTTCCCTTTGAGGGACTATTTCTTTTGTAAAGAAGTAGTTCCAACGTGCATTCACCTACTTCACGAGGATGCCAGCAAAAAACAGAAATCTCAAAATGAACCAAATGCATGGATTAATATCGTTTAAAGTTAAGTGATTTTCTAATTTAGGTGAATCTGTCTTCACGTGAAATAACAGATTGTCCCGTTCCCCGAGTTTGGAAGTCGTGTTTTGCGAGCTTCAGGCAGTAATATGGAAACGGCACCGTGAAGGAGATGTAGTGTGTTCCGAGCTGTTCTTAAGAAATAACGCGGCGTTCACAATAATATTCCTCGTGGTGTGTTCGCCCTTTAGCCGTGTGTGTGTGTGTGTGTGTGTGTGTGTGTGTGTGTGTGTGTGTGTGTGTGTGTGTGTGTGTGTGTGTGTGTGTGTGTGTGTGTGTGTGTGTGTGTGTGTGTGTGTGTGTGTGTGTGTGTGTGTGTGTGTGTGTGTGTGTGTGTGTGTGTGTGTGTGGTGTGTGTGTGTGTGTGTGTGGAGTGAATTACAGTGTGTGTGAGGAGTGAAGTACTGTGTGTGTGTGTGTGTGTGTGAAGTACAGGGTGTGTGTGGGGAGTGAATTAGTGTGTGTGTGTGTGTGTGTGTGTGTGTGTGTGTGTGTGTGTGTGTGTGTGTGTGTGTGTGTGTGTGTGTGTGTGTGTGTGTGTGTGTGTGTGTGTGTGTGTGTGTGTGTGTGTGTGGAGTGAATTACTGTGTGTGTGAGGAGTGATGTACTGTGTGTGTGTGTGTGTGTGTGTGTGTGTGTGTGTGTGTGAGTACGTGGTGTGTGTGGGGAGTGAATTAGTGTGTGTGTGTGTGTGTGTGTGGAGTGAATTACAGTGTGTGTGAGGAGTGAAGTACTGTGTGTGTGTGTGTGTGTGTGTGGGTGAGTGAATTAGGTGTGTGTGTGGTGTGTGTGTGTGTGTGTGTGTGTGTGTGTGTGTGTGTGTGTGTGTGTGTGTGTGTGTGTGTGTGTGTGTGTGTGTGTGTGTGTGTGTGTGTGTGTGTGTGTGTGTGTGTGTGTGTGTGTGTGTGTGTGTGTGTGTGTGTGTGTGTGTGTGTGTGTGCAGGAAGTGTCATTCTACATGACCTGTCAGCGTGAGCTCCACCAAAGCTTTCAAGTGTAATGGCTCTGCCCTCCACTGTGAGCTTTGTTCTATGTTGATCCATAAAGCGTTATAGTACGGACCTCCACAAAGTCCATTTCATACATCAACACAAATGTCCCTCAGCCCTCGACAACAACAACTGCATCAATATGATATATCTCTGCCCAAATAAAATATTTCATTTATGGCTTCATATCTCTTTCGCTGCACCACTCCTAATAAAAAAATTCAATTTCTACTTTCATAAACCTGCCGGCTATTTCCTCACAGATCACTCGGATAGCGCTCGTGGAAATGTATGGAGATGTTTACGCTCCAGTCATCAACATCCTTTCAAGATGAGAGAAGCGCTTGTTCTTCAAAATGTATATTTAAATTAAGAAGTTAAAGGAGGGAGGAGCTGAGCTGAGCTGCGGGGAAACACAGCTGTAACTTCGTTTTACCGGCCTTGACAGCCGAGGCGGGAGGAGAGCAGGGCATACAAGTTACAGTAAGGTGTGTGTGTGTGTGTGTGTGTGTGTGTGTGTGTGTGTGGGGGTGTGTGTGTCCTTGCATTACTGTACTTGTGGGGACCTAAATCTGTTTATACAGTCACGTGGGAATTCGCCTCCCTTATGGGGACAAATTGGAGGTCCCCATAAGGGGGATCATTAATTTTAGGGTGAAGACTTGGTTAGGGTTAGGCATGTGTTGGTTATGGTTAAGGTTAGGATAAGTCTCCAGGAAATGTATTTAAGTCAATGTAATGTCCCCTGAAGTGATGTATACATGGTGTGTGTGTGTGTGGACTAGGATTACTATACTTGTGGGGACCTACATCTGTTTACACAGTCAAGTGTGGGGACTCGCCTCCCTTATGGGGACACATTGCAAATGTTGGAAATTGTGTGTGTGTGTGTGTGTGTGTGTGTGTGTGTGTGTGTCCTAGCATTACTATACTTGTGGGGACCTAAATCTGTTTACACAGTCACATGGAGACTCGCCTCCCTTATGGGGACAAAATGGAGGTCCCCATAAGGGGGATCATTAATTTTAGGGTGAAGACTTGGTTAGGTTAAGGGTTAGGCATGTGTTGGTTCTGGTTAAGGTTAGGATAAGTCTTGAGGAAATGCAATTAAGTCAATGTAATGTCCCCTGAAGTGATGTATACATGGTGTGTGTGTGTGTGGACTAGGATTACTATGCTTGTGGGGACCTACATCTGTTTACACAGTCAAGTGTGGGGACTCGCCTCCCTTATGGGGACACATTGCAAATGTTGGAAATTGTGTGCGTGTGTGTGTGTGTGTGTGTGTGTGTGTGTGTGTGTGTGTGTGTGTGTGTGTGTGTGTGTGAGACTTTAGCTCACATTCAATGCTGTCCAACAAATATCAATTTTTATCATACGCAGTGATTTTAATGCTCACTAAAACTTAATTTATATGATCACAAATATTCCATTCAGATGCAACACATGTCTCCTCTCTCACATGAGTATCATTGCGTTATTAAAGGCAATGAGACTCAGCACAAAATGAAATGAGCAGTGTGACAGAAGCGGGGGATTTAGACGGAGAATAAAAGAAATGCGTTTCTGGAGTTTCCAGTTTTGCAGCAGCTGCTCCACATTCGCCGACACAGATGGGTTTCGACATTTCATGAACCGTGTGTGGCAACAAACGGGTATTCATAGCTATGTCTCATCCATGCGCTTTCCCGTCTGAGGTGGAATACGCTTGGCTTTGTCGCCGTTGGAGAAAATCCCCTTTTTAGACGTAGCATTTTAGCTTAGCATGGTTTCTTTTTGCAACGTGGATCATACACTGTGAGCAGACAAGACGGCAACACAAAGGAGTAATTGACATCGCTTGCTCCGGCAATAACATGAAGGCATGTCTAACGGAGAGTTAAAGAAACATCAGGGATGACAGCAGAGAAGCTATGCTGACATTTGCTTTGTGGATCTGCGACGCTCAAACAACAAATACACACATTATTGAGATAGATACAGTTAATATAATATGTAGTGCTCTGATACCTGTCAGGGGCGATGAAAGCTCGTGTACATATTGATATGAGGGGAAGAAAATGCTGTGGTGTGCATTTATGGTCCACACACAGCAAGAAATGTTCATATAAGTGTCAGAGATAATCGTTTTTTTATCCTGTTTCTCGCCAACAATGCATCCAAATGTGTGTTTATGAAATGTTTCTAGTGTCATAACGCAGTCGTTGTGTAATGTTATGCCGCGACACTGACACCATCCGTGGTTTTTCGCTCTGCAAAGGGCACCGTTAGCGTTTTCCAAGGTGTCACGACTAACTGTATTTGCAAGTTGAGTTATTACAATACCTAAAGTAAACGTGTTTAAGGCTGCAGAGGTAATGAAACAAGTGAAATACTCTTGTGTTTCTTCATAAGACTGGTTTAAAATGTAACTTCATTTACGAGTGGAACTAAAAAATAATAAACTCCGAACCTCGAAGGTGAAATTAATTCAGGATTTTTTATCTCCGCACACAAATGCTGCTTCGTTCTTTCCCATTTAGAGTGGAAATGTTTGAGATAATGCCTTATTAATAGTCTTCCCTGAAGAGTGCTTTTCGCGCCGTGCTTGATAAATGAGACGTTTTCGATTTAATATTTGCATGATGAAGGGCATCTGGGGCGGCTGCAGATAAGGTGCTGATGTAGAACCGGTTCAGACTGGTCTCTGCGAGAGTTCTATCTGTGTAGGTCAGCTTTGAAAGTGTATTTGTGTTGAATTAGTACGTTCTGAAATAATATCGAGGTTTAATAGACGATCCTTTAAGTGCACCTCTTCGTCTTAATAAGGAATTTCATCTCATTAAGAAGCTTTTTATTCCTCCAACACGACAAACTTTCTGCCATTATGTTGAGTCGAGTTCAGAAGATCAGCTTCCTTTTGTCTGCACACAATCCCTTCTCATCTGTTTGACTTGCTTCTGGAGAAAAGAACAGATATTAGGACTTAATGATAGACCTACTTATAAGGGTATGTGAGACGTGTCTATTGTTACCGATAGTGTGTCCATCTCTTGTATATAAAATGTTGGGCAATAGATTAAACCAGTGATTCGCAAATGGGGGTACGCGGACCCCTAGGGGTACGTTGGGGTACTGCAGGGGGTACGTGATTTTTTTTTAAAAAACTAAAAAAAGTTAATTACCCAGTGAATGAATACAAAAATAATCTTAGTACAATAAGTTAAATATAAAACACAATGTTATATAAAATATTTCTAGAACCACCAAGGGGACGAATTTGTGTTTTGTATTTTATAGTTTTGCATCATATATAATTTTGTTTTTCGTTTTTTTTCATGCATAAAATGAAAATATCCTTAGTTAGTTGTAATGCATGCATGAAGGAGTTAATACATCACACACTGAGGGAACAGCACTATATTGGAATTATGTGTATAGGCTTTTTCGATCAAAAATGTCGGGGTTGGTCAGGGGGTGCTTTACTGAAAACAGTTTGAGAAGCACTCAATCAATCGATCAATCAATCAACCAACCAATCAATCAATCAATCAACCAACCAATCATCAATCAATCAACCAACCAGTCAATCAACCAATCAATCAATCAATCAATCAATCAACCAACCGATCAATCAACCAACCAATCAATCAATCAATCACATCAATCAACCAATCAGTCAATCAACCAATCAATCAATCAATCAATCAATCAATCAATGTTTATTTATAGCCCAATATCACAAATGTTACATCTGTCTCAGTGGACTTCACAGTGTGTACAGAATATCAGTATGATAATACGACACCCTCTGTCCTTAGTCCCTCTGTCCTCAGACCCTCTGTCCTCAGACCCTCTGTCCTCAGACCCTCTGTCCTCAGACCCTCTGTCCTTAGACCCTCTGTCCTTAAAGACCCTCTGTCCTTAGACCCTCTGTCCTCAGACCCTCTGTCAGACACTTCAGAGACCCCAGTTTAGGGCACATCGTGAAACCTCAGGGAGAGCAGCAGAGGAGGGATCCCTCTCCCAGGACGGACAGACGTGCAATAGATGCCGTGTGGAAATTGAAGAGATAATACATTTGCAACATAGGTAGTCCAGATGTTTGGAAATGCATGTGTGTATAATAGGGAAGATGAATCCACGAGGATATCCATCCAGGACCGATGAAGCACTGGATTAGATATTTAAAGTTACATGATTACTTTCCATTACATGTGGATGCCAATTAATACAAGGGGAGAAGAAAATGTCAATAACATGGCTTTTTCATACCGTCACTAAATGACAGAAATAAAACCAGTCCTCCAGCACACCAACGGGTCGGAGGTTTGGTTAGGTTTGTCTTTATTAGGATACTTGTAAGGGTTGTTTGTATGTCAAATGTGTCTATTGTTACCGATATTGTGTTCATCTCTTGTATATAAAATGTTGGGCAATAGATTAAACCAGTGATTCTCAAATGGGGGTACGCGGACCCCTAGGGGTACGTTGGGGTACTGCAGGGGGTACGTGAGATTTTTAAAAAAACCGATATTGTCTCCACCTCTTGTATTTAAATGGTTGGGCAAAGACATCTAAATACAGCTATTTTCTTCGTTTTTGTGTAACTGTCAAAGTGTCTTTGAGTTTCTAGAAAAGCGCTACAGTAAGTGTCATGTATTATTATTATTATTATTATTATTATTATTATTTAGTTCTACAGCAAACCAGTGGGAAATAGCTTTGGTTATTAATAGTAACAGCTGTGTGTGTAGTGGTTATGTTTGTCTCAACACTGATCCACCCACTGAGAGCCCTTGTAGGTAAAGTAATGTAGTGTGTGTGTGTGTGTGTGTGTGTGTGTGTGTGTGTGTGTGTGTGTGTGTGTGTGTGTGTGTGTGTGTGTGTGTGTCCCAATGTTTTGACAAGCCCCCTGGAGGAGTTTCTCCTGCCGGCGGTTGAACACCACGTGAAATTGCCAACACTCCTCAGATCCCCCGGGCGGTGTTAAGAGCCTCCAGTACAGTACTCACTATTTGTGTGTGTGTTGTGTGTGTGTGTGTGTGTGTGTGTGTCTCAGGGCTTGCTCAGAGCATCTTATCTTTGCAGCACTTTCAGAAAGCTATTCACGCCGTGCTGGATAAGGAAAACTTCCAGAACAAAAGTCACTCACATGTATGGTATCATAATGTAATACTCTTTTAAATGTTGGCCATGAGGGTTGTGTCACATGTCTCTCTCCATAGAGAGATCACATAGCTATCATCTGCCTCAAACAGTCCTGATGCTCTTCCAGGTCATCACACATCCTGTCACGTTCACAGCTGCAGTTGGGATTCTTTTGTTAGCATGCTACTCTCATGTTGGAAGAGGACATTCAGTGTTTTCCCAACAACCGTCTTTATCTCATTCCTCTTCCCTCTTATTCCCACAGTCCAGCCCCACATCACGCAGCTGAAGAACGTGACGGCGGTGGAGGGCAGCGCCGCCATGATCTCCTGCGGGGCGGAGGGCGAGCCGCTGCCCGACATCTCCTGGAGGAGAGCGAGCGACGGCAAGGCCTTCACGGACGGAGACAAGGTAGGAAGAGACTCCATCTGCATCATTCAGCACTGAGGCTAGAGGTTATGAACAAAGGATATAAGGATATGAGGTGAGAGGAGACGGAGTTGTGTACCTGATTGGGTGCAGCCTGGTTGGATGTTTGATAAGACCTTGTACAATAACAAAGGTGGAATCTGCCAGTGAGTTCATGTAGGAGTCCTTCAACAATGCTGAGGTCAGAGGAGGCTGAGATGATGATACAAGTTTGTACGATACCAAAGGTTAAATATCAAGGATGCAAGGCTTTTATTGTCACCAGTGGCGGTTCTAGACCAATTTGACTGGGGTGGGGCCACTGGGGGGCCAGGGATTTTCTGAGTTGTTTTTTTGGCAAACCGAGTACCAGAAAATATACATTTAAAAAAACCAAAAACGTTTCATTGTTAGGGGGGCCACAGGGGGGTCAGAGATCAGTGTTAGGGGGGCACTGGCCCCCATGCCCCCCCTCTAGAACCGCCCCTGATTGTCATGTGTGCATAGCTACAGTGCCAATGAATATCTTAGGTCACAGGCTGCTCCAACAGTGCAACATGTAAATAAATATAACTAAATGAAACTGTCTCTGGTGGTTTTGGACCTGAACACTGAGGCTATACGTCAGGGCACACAGGATATATATTAGAAAGACAATACAGAACATATTGAAGGAAGACGTGCACCAGTTTAAGGGCGCAATCACACCTGCCTTGTTCAGTCCGGTTGAATCGAACCCTGGTGCGTTTAGCCGCTTGGTGCGGTTCGTTTGGGTCGGTGTGAACGCAGACCTCCGAAGTGAACTAAACAACCGGACTCTGGTCCGCTAGAATAGGTGGTCTCGGAGCGCTTGCTTGCTTGCGAACTCTGGAGCGGTTCATCGCTGGTGTGAACGCAGTCCGCACCAAAACATAGGAAGCGTAGTATTTACGTGTCACAAGAACGCGGATATCTTCAAAAATCTTCAGCGAAAGAGTCTTTCAAGACATCCGCGGTTGTTTTGTGAAAGAGTGAAGCAGAATGAAGAGTTGAAAGTAAAAATTCTCCGTGAGCTACATAAAAGTCAGAGCCACCTGTCGTCGGTGAAACGCCCTCCTGACTGCAGAACGTCTCTCGTTATGTTATAATGTTTTTTAACGGACGTTGTCTGATTATATAATCGTATGCGCGGGCCGCTAGCGTCTGTTGATCTCCAGATTAACAGCAGCATGAGAATAACCTGCCGAAAGGGCCGATGCTCCATGGCGGAGGCTCCGGGAGAAATTGCCGGGATTTGGGTTTTTACCCCCTTAATGTCTGACCCCCTTAACTGTGGTCTGGTGCGCACCGAAAAGCGGACTATTAGGTGTGAATGAACCCTAAAAGGACTATAGCTCGTTTAAAAATATACAGACCTTTCTATTTCTAGATGGCATTTACTTCCATCCTGTTAAGCATCTTCCAATCCCTCACATTCAGCAAAAAAACAACACATTTCTGTTTTTAAATCAACATTCATGATATTTCTTGCTATATTAAGGTAGGAACTGCCAGAATCTCCATCTGCACCAAACAGCACGGAGGCTATACATTAGGACACACGGGATATCAATTATATTAGAAAGACAATACAGAACATATTGAAGGAAGACGTGCACCAGTTTAAAAGACTATAGCTTGTTTCAAAATCGACGGAAATAGATGGCATTTACTTCCATCCTGTTAAGCATCTTCCAATCCCTTAAATGCAGCAGCAACACAGTTGTGTCTGTTTTTAAATCAACATTCATGAGATTGTTCTGTAATGCTTACCTATCTGAATTCTGTCGTTGTAGTGAATGTTCCTGTATTTAAAGCCTCTATTTAACTGTGATTATATAGTAGTTGGTATATGCAGTATAGTGTATGCTACAGGTGTTTTAACACCGGGTTCTTACGGTCATTAAAAACCTGGAAAAGTCATGGAAATTCAAAATGCAAATTCCAGGCACTGGAAAACAATATTTTTCCCAGAGTTTTGGAAAAGTCATGCAAATGTAACAAAAGTTGCATTAAATATAATTTATATTTTATCTAATCTGCGAAATAGTAATACTATAATGATAATACATACTGTGTCGTATAGTAATGAAACGTAAAATGGCATTTAACTGACGAGGTGTTTTACTGGTGAGAGATTTTAGTTGCTTTAGCCTGTAGAAGCTAGTAGGCTAGGCTAGGCTAGGCTAGGCTAAGCTAGGCTAGGCTAGGCAAGGCGCAATACATTGAGAATAAATACAAAACACACAAAATAATTAATTAAAATCAAGAAAACCATGTTTAACAGTTCGACAATTAGAACATTTAAATTTGAAAAGCCATATTAAAAAGAAATGTTTTTAGACCTGATTTAAATGTTTCTAAAGTGCTAGCCATTCTCAGATGTTCTAGATGCAGAAGGCTGCTTCCCCACGCTTTGATCTCACAAATGAGCTGGCCTGCGCCTGAAGACCTAAGGCAGGGGTGTCAAACTCAAGGCCCGGGGGCCAAATCTGGCCCGCGACTTCATTTCATGTGGCCCCGCAAGAGCTTGCAAAGAATAGAATACGTTTATTATACGGTTACATGCCACGTTACAGAAGCACGTTGCCCAAAAACTACATGTCCCACAATGCATCTTGTTTTGTGATATGCGCACTGAAGAAACTCACAATTATTTGCTCTGGACTTCTGCTTTCAGACGTAGTTAATTACTAAGTTATTATCCGATCCGATAATAATCAAATTCAGAGGCGATAATGTAATATAATACATTATATATATTATATATGAATATTTATAGTTACAACCGGCCCTTTGAGTGCAACCATAATGTTAATATGGCGATGAAATTGAGTTTGACACCACTGACCTAAGGGGTCTGCTGGGTTCGTACCTCTGAAGGAGGTCCTTGATATATTTGGGTATATATATATTATGTGTGCATTAAAGTCTTAAAGTCAATTCTCTCACTAACTGGAAGCCAATGCAGCGATCTCAGCACTGGAGTGATGTGATCTGTTTTCTTTGTCCGGGTTAAGATTGAAAAAAGTCGGCCTATTGGATTGGTTTTAGATGGGCACATGTTTCATATGCAGACCTTATGTTCCTGTTCCATGTTAAACAGAGGCACCGCTGAGAAAGAGTAATTCTTTGGTCATGGAAAATCAGGTAAAGGTCCCGGAGAAGGCATCGCTGAGACGAAACTTCCCCATCCCTTTATTCAGGGTCCATGCCTCTCGTTTATTTCATTAGTTTGTAAACTTTGATTTATCGTGAATGCCTTCCACACAATACGATGGCAGGGCGTTATCCGAGTGTCTTTGAATATGCCATTACTCTCTGAACTTCAGAAAGCCGCCCTGTTTTCATCCGTTGTCACCGAGCTCCACTAATGAGCTTCTGATAAATCAAAAGTGCCCTGAGACGACCTCACCTCGCAGCAGCTAGCGCTCAAAACCACTCCGATGGATGCCACGCGCTGGTGTTTTTCTTCCGTTATTGTTCTTATGGCAACCATTAAAATGTCACAATGTTTATTAATGTAGAAAACACTGAACTGTTTGTGCACACACCGGTCCAGTGCTAAAAGAAACAGCCGACATTAACAGGTAATTACTTGTATACGCGCTCGTAAAAATAAAAGCAGGCGTACTTATTCCCATCTGCCGTACAATTAGTCATTTATTGCTAGAAGAGCCTGTCGGAACGCAGAGGATGTTTGTTTTGGAGAGTGTTGATTGATCCTTGTCTTCCTTAAGTGCTCACAAAGCCACATGCCTTCCTGTGCATTGCATCAGCGTCCTTACACTACAAAGACAGTTTTAATATAGAAGCTGCATTCTGCACGCGTTCACCTTGTGTTTAAATCACCAGACATTGCCGTGATTATTATCTCAAGGGAAATCTGCTCTCGCCTTTATTCTGATTAACTCCCGGGCACAAAGAAGAGGAAGAACCTTGAAGAGTTTCAGGTTAACACTTTCAATGTACACTTTGCTTTCCACCCGACCGTCGTTAAATGCGACTTAAAGGGGACCTATCATGCAAAACACGATTTTTCCTCATTTCCCTCCGTACCCAAATCTCTAAAAAAAGGGTCTGCAACGGATCCGACACAGACTGATCCCGATTTGAACACTTCTCTGACGTCACAGAGGTGGCGCTACGGCTATTGGGCCAACTCCACCAATCGGGAGGAGACAGCCACGGACATTGCCGTTCGAAAGCGCCGGAGACGCGGTAGTACGTATGCCAGGCCCGTAGGTGGCGGTGTTCTCACAGAATCAGCCCGTGCAAAGACGGTGTTAAATTAAGCAAAATGAGGAATGGCTAAAACGCATGATCTGTTTTCTTTGAAAAGTATAAATATGCCTTATAGGTATAGTCCTACACTATATTATTCAAATATAGCATGATAGGTCCACTTTAAGGAATCGAAAAGACGCCTAGCTTCTGTTAGGTGTCTCTCTCTCTCTCTCCGTTATTCACTCGGCCCCAAAGAGCAGCATCCGCATTTTGTCGGAAAAGTAATTGTTCTTTAACGACTGCGCCGTCAATGTCAAAACCATACGCACTTCTGTCACTGACGAGGAGAAGCTTTTGGAGAGAAAACAAAGATGGCAGCCGTTCTTTCTGCCGAGGGGAAAAAAAAAGGTCACACGGAGATAAATGAATGTGCATTGGCTCGAATCGCTCGGGCTGATAAATCACGGCGGAAAATGAGAGTAAGTGCTTCTCTTCCCGCGGCAAATGCAATTATGGAAATGCGTGGTGCAAACCCAACACGCCTAAACACACGAGGAGACAAACACGGCTGCAGCGACGCGAGAAGTGATGGATGGTCGACGTCATTTAGGTTTAAGGCAGGATGTTCCTCTCTCAATTTGCTCTCGATCTGCATATCCAGCGTGCACACACTCCTCTCGGGGAGAGACATTAAGCTTCACAGGGCTTAGTTTCACTCAGTGCGTAATGCTGCCTCCTTTCCTCTCCTTCTCCGCCGACTAACACCTTGACCCCGCTAAGAGGACATAATGGGATGCACTTGCTGGAATGTAATTACGAGCCGAGGGACGATTGTTTTGTTTCGCCTACAGTACGACCGAGGTTAGCAAACGGCTTTGTGTCCATCCGTTAATTCAAGAGCTTCTGACATCGACACTGAGACTTGAGATTATTGTTTACTCTCTCCATTTGACACCTGGTCCCAACGGTTGCACACAGCCGAGCGAAAATCCCACGGAAAACGGATAATAGCAACGTTCAGGCGTCGATTGGCTGTTACCTCGTTGGCCTCTGTTACGACCCGCCCTCTACTTAGTGGCTCGTGGGGAGACCCGCAACCAGGCCCGGTTCCAGAACCTGAGATTAGAGAGGGTGCAGTGGTAGAACCGGGCTTGCCCGCAACATAAAATCAGACACACCAACCACGCAGCACTTAACGGCGTTCATCTATTTAGACCACCGCCGTACTCACACGGGACGACCGGCAAATGAACACGGGCTGGAAAAACAAACAAAAGGAAGAAGGGGGCCTGGGCCAGCCGCACCACGGAGGACCCAGAGCTTCCCTCCGCTACCTAGAGATCTAACAAATCCCTACGGGTAAAATAAAGCCGCGACCAGGTCCTCCAGAGCACACCGACAAAATAGGGCTCTCCAGATCCTAAACAGCAGAGAGTAAAGTTCACGGACGAAGTCTTCCGGCATAAGATAGAGATAGCGCCTCATCTCCTCCAGCTTCTCCTTTTAAGTCCCCAGCTGAATGGAATTAGGACACCTGGGGGAGGGGCCAGGGGCCGAGCCGGGGGCGGGGCCAGGGGCGGAGCCAGGGGCGGAGCCGGGTGTGCCCGCGCAGCAGAGAGACAGAGAAGACAACAGAGAAGGGAGCGCGTCACAGCCTCCAAGCGGAGAGCCGTCATTAAATGTCATGTTGCCGGCGTCGCTGTAATCGCCCCGAGTTCAGCCCAAACTGTTTGAATAAGCGCGACAGAATCACACGACACTGACATTTGCAGCTGACATTTTTAATATCTGAAAATACTGCCGCACTTTGGCTGAACTCACACACATGTCCTCCAGGACCCCGTCGGGGACGAGGCGTTCCAGATGTAGCTTCACGTGTTCACCGCAAGCACATATTTGTTTTTAAAGTATCGTGGCTCAGATTTGATATCAAACGTTTCCGCCTTCACGTGTTTACAGAGTGTGAGTGTGAGTGTGTGTGTGGTGTGTGTGTGTGTGTGTGTTCACGTCTAGCTGCTCGCCTTGTCGTCTGACTGAGCTGCATATCAAACAGGCCGTGCTTTGGGAGGCTGAGTGGGTCTCTAGACAGACCCTGTCAGTTTGTAGAGGTTAGGCTCCATCCTGGAAGATCTCCTCCCGTTCTCCACCTCTCCAGCACATTCCTATTCCACACACACTTTCCCAATCCTATTGACCTCAGCCAAACAAGCGGAGTGTGCCGAGCCGAGCCTCTGAAAGCCGCCGCGCCTCATTGGTTGATAGTACGGTGACGATAAGAGCGACGATAAGCCATTCTAAACAGGATAATGCCGCAGCAGACTACAAGCGACAACATAAAGAAGCTGCGACTCAGAAGAGGGGCTTAGACTCATAATGAGGATTAGCAGAGGCAGCGGGGCATTAAGAGGAGCTGGAAGTGCATTGATTTACCCGGGAAATCTATAGCAGACTCACTGGCATGAATGTGCATAAGCACAGCAACATGCATGCAGACGAGCAGACACAAGAGGGTCAAAGGAGAGCAACTCACCATGCAGCAAGAACAGATGTCCTCCACTCGTTCCCTGGCAACCTCACCAGACAATGATATAATAAGATAGCAGTAACATGGTAATAAGTGAGCTTCAGAGGTGCAGCTCGGCAGATTTCGGTACATCTGGATGAAGCCAAAGTACCCTGTCTTTATGCTAAGCTAAGCTAAGCTAACTGGCTACTGCAGAAAATGAAGTATCAAACACAAGCTTTACCCAAGGTCTTTCAGATGGTTCAGATGTCCTGCAGCACCATGTTGCATTTCCTGTACATTCATATATGCAATGACGAGACACGTCTGTAACGGAGGTGCTCTCTGGGCCCATCGATCTCGTTACGGGTAATATAGCACTAAAAACATTGCATGGGAATGTATGTAACCAGTTTGTCTGTCTCTGTCTCCTGGTTTCATGTTAGAAGTGCTCCCCTCCCCCCATGTCTGTGGCTGCTGAGTGTGTGCACCTGGTGCCCTGTGTTGTCACCTGTGTGGAATTGCTGATGAGTGTGTGTGTGTGTGTGTGTGTGTAGGGCCTGCTGCCCTGTCTGCTTGGAGGCTGGCAGTGTGTGTGTGAGATCCCGGTGGCTGCAGGCGGTGCCCGCGTTGAGGCCGTGTGTTTTGTGTTCATGCTGTAATACATGCCCACACCGGGTTATATTTGGGACGTGCTGCCTCTGCCTCCTTGCTTGCTCAATTGTCAGCTTCACAGCATCCTAAAGCATGTTGGGAAGTCCGATAGGCTTCCTGGGAGCCTGCCTTCGAGGTTCTTTATGGTCAAACCAACATGGCCACAGAGTAATGCAACACAATAATACAATTTTACTCTCACGCTCGGCTTTCCTTGGTGTTCACTCCGTTATTCGGCACACACCCGCCCCGTGACGCTCTGGCCTCGAGCTAAATAACTTCTCTTCTGTCGATGCACTTTTAAAGCAGTTGATCGACTGTCGGAGAGCAAGGGGGGAAGTCAGACGGATGTTTTTCGTCCCGATTGTCAGGACCTCGACACGAACGGATGAACCCGAGCACGACCCAGAGACAAAGTCTTGAATATATAAAAGAAGTGTATATTTCACAGCTCAGGTAATCCCTCTGAACAGAGTAGGTGGTGGAAGAAACAAAATAAGCTCACAAGGAGGAAAGAACTAACGAAAAGAGGACAAAACCATATGTGAAAGGCAGTGTTGGGACGCGTTACAAACTAAGACGTTCCTGTAACGCAACCACCTTTTGCGGTAACTAATAGCGTGACTAGTTACCTATTCCCATTCAGTGACGCCGTTATAGTTGCTGTGCGTTACATTGTGTGATGGAACTGAACCGAATCTCCCCGCGGATGTAGCTCACAGGCGAACACAGCGATGTCCTCTCACAGCACCATGGAGAAGAGAACGCGACCAGAGAGGAGTGGTGATTGGTTAACGCGGGGTAACGTTTCAGGGTAAGCCAATCAGAGACAGAGTTGGGCGGGTCTTGCCTTATGGGGAAAATACACGGACACGCACACACGTGCTAACCATGATGCTAACAGACACACATACACAGCAACGCCCACCACCAGCACACGCACACACACACACACACACACACACACACACACACACACACCTTGGAGATATAACCACTATTTTCAATGTGTGGGGATATTACGGTCAAATGTAAACTGGGAGCAGACAGGAAGCAGCAATGCTAATCTCCTGAAGCAGCTGACTAATGTAGCTTCATGCGGGGAGTTGGCTTTTCTCTTACGGTGCCACAGAACAACATACAAGCTTGTATTTGTGTTGTTATTATTTTTGAAGAAAAGTAACTTGTTACTTTTATAATTTAGTAACTAATAAAGTAACTACTTTTTTGAGAGCAGTAACTATAACTAGTTACTTTTTAAATGTAACTTGCCCATAAACCCTCTGTCCTTAGACCCTCTGTCCTTAGACCCTCTGTCCTTAGACCCTCTGTCCTCAGACCCTCTGTCCTCAGACCCTCTGTCCTTAGGCCCTCTGTCCTTAGACCCTCTGTCCTCAAACCCTCTGTCCTCAGACCCTCTGTCCTTAGGCCCTCTGTCCTTAGGCCCTCTGTCCTTAGACCCTCTGTCCTCAAACCCTCTGTCCTCAGACCCTCTGTCCTCAGACCCTCTGTCCTCAGACCCTCTGTCCTCATACCCTCTGTCCTCAGACCCTCTGTCCTTAGACCCTCTGTCCTTAGACCCTCTGTCCTCATACCCTCTGTCCTTAGACCCTCTGTCCTCAGACCCTCTGTCCTCAGACCCTCTGTCCTCCGACCCTCTGTCCTCAGACCCTCTGTCCTCAGACCCTCTGTCCTTAGGCCCTCTGTCCTTAGACCCTCTGTCCTCAAACCCTCTGTCCTCAGACCCTCTGTCCTCAGACCCTCTGTCCTTAGACCCTCTGTCCTTAGACCCTCTGTCCTCAAACCCTCTGTCCTCAGACCCTCTGTCCTCAGACCCTCTGTCCTCAGACCCTCTTTCCTCAAACCCTCTGTCCTCAGACCCTCTGTCCTCAGACCCTCTGTCCTCAAACCCTCTGTCCTCAGACCCTCTGTCCTCATACCCTCTGTCCTCAGACCCTCTGTCCTCAGACCCTCTGTCCTCAGACCCTCTGTCCTCAAACCCTCTGTCCTCAGACCCTCTGTCCTCATACCCTCTGTCCTCAGACCCTCTGTCCTCAGACCCTCTGTCCTTCGACCCTCACATCGTACAAGGAAATCCTTCCGGAGAAAACCCAAACTAAGCCTATATCAGCAAAACTAGGGTCTGAATCTAGTCAGCCCTAACTATAAGCGTTATCAAAGGAAGGTCTGAGGTGGGTTCATGACTGTGTTCGTATGCCATGTTCAGATAACCAGCCGACCCGTTGCAGCCGGTATACTCCAATCATGAGATGTTGCTGCTGGCACTGATACCCATATTTATGTTTGCTCCAAAAGCCTTCAAGAGCCCGGGATAGGTTTCCACCCTAATGTGTGCCGTGTGCCGTTCGGTCGGTACTTACACAGACGACACCCCGCGGCACTCTCCGACTCTATGAATAATAAGAAGAACTCCACTAAATCTGCGTTTCCTATTCATGGCGGGGACTCGTCTCCGGACCAATGGGATGTCAGAGCGACTACAATGCACACTTATGTCGAGGGAGAAACACTGGAGCGGATTGAGATGTGTCGGCGGTGCAAAGGCACGACTGGGAAAGGACGTGTGCTTTTAAAACGGTTCGTAAGAGGGATCATTGTAACACAAAATGGCATTGTTCGGAATGGTTTCTGCTTCCACTTGCTATCAAAGCGGCAGGGCAGGACCTCTGGAAGTAGTTCCTGGGGGTGACGGAGGTTATCTGTGCGGTAACCGTCTGCACAGAGGACGCTGCCGGGCTGTTTTTTCTCATTACGGGAGAATGTCTATTACTGGATGGGATGATAGCCTCGTCTGCAGTAATTGACCCGTGGCTTCAGATTGATGCCATCTGTCTTCATACAGACGTAACGACCTTGTAATAAATCGGCAGTTTATTGCATTAACCCCGCCTCTGTGTGAGAAGTGACAGTTTGCTGCGAGACGGGTCGGCGGGGATCAAGGGTCCGACATTCAGGCGTATCAAGTTAAGGACGTTTCTGTATGGAGTCCTTGGGCTGATGATAACAATAATAAAGCTTTAGGGGGT
>CM070499.1:2555736-2578236 GCA_036324585.1 Champsocephalus esox
CATCCTGTGCGCTCAGAGAGACGGTGCGGAGAAAGTGGGATGCTGCCTCTCCGCCGGTCTCCTCCTCTGACCGAGCTGACTCTAAGGTTTTTGTGTTGTGTACAGTTCCTAGAAAGGCCCACGTCCTTCCAAGGAGCCGAGCTGCTGTCGTGACTTCGTGTTTCTGGAGACCCCCGCTCTGCAGGAGGAGAGTGTGTCACCAAACGAATGAACTCATTTACTAAGTCTCTTCCGGCCGGGGGGGATAGCGTCCGTGACGGAGAGCCAGGCATCAATCTCTCTAATGGAACCCTGCGAGCGAGCATCGAACACCCACAATGCTCTCTGGCTGGAGAAACCCTCCGTCGTCCATTACTGCCCTTCCTATTCGCCGGGGAAGCAGAGACGCTTCACCTTTGATTCCAGGGTTTAATTGGCTGCCGCCTAATTCCCCGACAAGCAGCCATTACTCCGTCTGCCCTCCATGTCCTGTTTTAGCACAACGAGCGGATTTGCCACAGAAACGAGGCGTGTGTTTCTGACAGATATACAGAGGTGGGAAGCAGTGGAGTACAAATACTTCATAACTGTACTTAAGTACATTCTTCTGGTATCAGTACTTTACTACACTACTTATTTTTCTGACGACATTTTGCGTTGACTTCTTACACTTTGAACACAAATACCTGTACTTTCTACTTCTCTCATGTTGAACTCAAATACCTGTACTTTCTACTTCTTACACTTTGAACACAAATACCTGTACTTTCTACTTCTCTCATGTTGAACTCAAATACCTGTACTTTCTACTTCTCACATGTTGAACTCAAATACCTGTACTTTCTACTTCTTACATGTTGAACTCAAATACCTGTACTTTCTACTTCTCTCATGTTGAACTCAAATACCTGTACTTTCTACTTCTCTCATGTTGAACTCAAATACCTGTACTTTCTACTTCTCTCATGTTGAACTCAATACCTGTACTTTCTACTTCTCTCATGTTGAACTCAAATACCTGTACTTTCTACTTCTCTCATGTTGAACTCAAATACCTGTACTTTCTACTTCTCACATGTTGAACTCAAATACCTATACTTTCTACTTCTTACATGTTGAACTCAAATACCTGTACTTTCTACTTCTCACATGTTGAACTCAAATACCTGTACTTTCTACTTCTCACATGTTGAACTCAAATACCTGTACTTTCTACTTCTCACATGTTGAACTCAAATACCTGTACTTTCTACTTCTCACATGTTGAACTTGAGTAAAGGATGTGTGTCCTCTTCCCCTCTCTGCAGATATCCCAAAGCTCCTGAGCAACCACACGATCTTCTACTCGTGGGAGGGCAACGCGGTGAACATCAGCTGCGACGTGATGTCCAACCCTCCGGCCACCATGCTGTGGAGGAGAGAGAGGTTCACCATCTCTGCCGAGGGCACGACCAACACCAGGGTGCACAGCGCCGAGGGAAAGTCTGTGCTGGAGGTGGGTGCAAGAGGGATCAAGCGATACTGAATATACGAAGGGACAGACGAAACATGGCGACTATAAGAGTCATAATGAACGATAATAACATTTTACAATACCGTGATTATTGTTAGTGAGTAGAACGGATAGTTAAGAGTTAAGCTTTGAGTTTATAGATTGATTATCTTCCCGGTCTACTCTATATTTTCTACTTTTTAACGCGGTTTTAATTCTATTTTGAGATGTTTAAGTCTTTGCAGTGCCTTGTTTTGTTTTGTTGTTGTTGACATTTCTCAATTTGGGATCAATAAAGTACCTCTAATCTAATCTCTCGTAAATATAATATTTCCGCTTCCAGGTGACGCCGATGTCCGACAGAGACTTTGGACGCTACAACTGCACGGCGAGGAACAACATCGGGGTTCGATATCAGGAGTTCATTCTGGCGCAGGCAGGTGAGTGATCTGATATGGAGGTGTGCGACCCTTGACCCCGACACCCTCACAGCACCAGGACCTGTTCGAGGGCTGTGTAACTCCACCTCTCCTCTAATGGTAATAGCTTTCATTTGAATCTCTCAGGAAGATAAATACCTCTGCAGCTCCTGAACTCAAATAGAGTGAGTGATTTACCCACCCCTCGCTATTTACTGAAGGACCCCCTAATTTACGCTGGAGCCGGTTTATACACAATAGTGCGGTCCAATTATCCTTAGTGCGGATTAAACGTGCAGCAAAACACTGAGCGTACGTGTATTCCTGTTCTCACACACACACACACACACACACACACACAGACGCACACACACACACACACACAGACGCACACACCACACACACACACACAGAGAGACACACACACACACAGAGAGAGAGAGAGACACACACACACACACACACACACACACACACACACTCACTCACTCACTCACTCACTCACTCACTCACACACACACACACACACACACACAGAGACACACACACACACACACAGAGAGACACACGCACAGACACACACACACACACACACACACACAGAGACACACACACACACAGACACACACAGAGAGACACACACACACAGACGCACACACACACACACACTCACTCACTCACTCACTCACTCACACACACACACAGAGACACACACACACAGAGAGACACACGCACAGACACACACACACACACACACACACACACACAGAGACACACACACACACAGACACACACAGAGAGACACACACACACACAGACGCACACACACACACACACACTCACTCACTCACTCACTCACACACACACACAGAGACACACACACACACACACACAGAGACACACGCACAGACACACACACACACACACACACACACACACACAGAGACACACACACAGAGAGACACACACACACACAGAGACACACACACACACAGACACACACAGAGAGACACACACACACACAGACGCACACACACACACACACACACTCACTCACTCACTCACTCACTCACTCACTCACACACACACACAGAGACACACACACACACAGAGAGACACACGCACAGACACACACACACACACACACACACACAGAAACACACACACAGAGAGACACACACACACACAGAGACACACACACACACACACACACACAGTTTGAAGCTGCAGTGACTCACTTCTTTGCACACGGTCTCAAAGCCGGACCTTGAGTAAAAAAACAAGAAATATGTTATTGTGAATATTGCATTCTTGCTTGTCTTATAGGTGAGATATGCAGCTGAGTGAGGTCCCCTTGAAGCACACGTTATATTATAACTGGTAACTTTGATGTCAGAGATGTGATGGGTAGGGACAGCGAGTACTACCTTCAGCATTTAGTTTGAAGGTGCATTTATTGTTGGATGTGCATAGTTTTAAATAGTGTGTTTCTCTCTGAACGACATTTTACAAAAGACTGGAATATTCTTCCAGCTGAGCTTCAAACACTGACTTTAACTATTTCTCTTATAGTGCGAAACATGAATATTAAGCAACCAGTCATGCCAACATTAATACCCCTGTAATCTGAGTTCTCCAATTGTATTGCAATATTATATTTTAACTGTATGTACTATTTCATTGACCTGCACTTTAAATGTTTGTGTGATAGAGATTATGACTTTGTTGTTAGTGTATGTTGATTGTTATATCACTCATGTCAGTGCCATTAAGGCCGTTCATGTTATCACTAGTTGTCAAGTACACGGACCCGGTTCCGGGGCCGAAATCGCGTGATTTGCAGGAAACAACGTCTAAGGAACCTTAATATTTAATAAACTATGAATATTTTATATCCATATAACGGGAAAAAACTCATTAAACTGATCTTTTACATTTTTTTTTAAACACACAATGCTAACACTGACCCTCTGAATTAGCCCCGAGCGAAAAATGCTAACCTATTACTGCACCGAAAATCACTCCTAGCTCCCTTATTACTTATCCTAGGTGCACATCCAACACATCGTTTATGATCACAAGGAGACACCGAATCTAACGGTGCCCACCTCAACACTGAAAGATACAAACTCGCGACGTTATCAACAAAAATGTACATAAAAACATGTGGTGCTAGGTAGCCACAACCGCTAACATGGCTTACCTAGGTCAAAACTGGTCTTCGTTTGAAAACGATAAAAACGATGGTGTAGTTAATCCATGTGTCCCCTTTGAAATGTTCTGTTAATCTATAAGCAATAAAACAGCGTTTCCGTTTCTAGAAGTCAGAGCAGGGATATTTCTACCCTCTGCAGCTTTGCAAAAAGACAAAACAATTTTTTAACATGAGTGTGTGCGGGACGATTTTTTTTTGCTAAACCTCTCTAAAAAGGTGACATATCACTTGTTTTGCATCAATCTTGATACAGGGTACTTATTATATGTTGTACTTTGGATTCCTAAAGCTTTTAGTCTACTAACCCATCATCCAAGGTTAGTTTTCACTATAAGTACAACATATGTTTTGGACGGACACTATAACTACATCCAACTCACAGGTTTATCATTACTTTGAGAACAAAGATTATTAATTTAACCCATCTAGAAGATATGGTCATTTGATCTGGGAATGTCTTTTTCGAGCCTGACGAGGCACGTCATACAAATATGAACCTGGAAATGAGCGTTAAACGGCCCCTCTTGTTCTCTTTGCCTCGTATCTTCCATGAAGTTTCCCTGCTGTTGGACGATTAAAGTACTTCTGATTTCTCTTTTCCAGACGTCCCATCAAGTCCGTACTCGGTGCGTCTCTCAGCTGTTTCCCAGCGTTTAGCCACCGTCACCTTCATGAAGCCAGACTCCCATGGAGGCGTTCCCATCAGCTTCTACCTGGTCCAGTACAAAGACGTGGGGTCTCAGGAGTGGAGGGACGTGAAGTCTCACAGCATCCAGAGTGAGTGGGAGATATATTGTTTTGATGCCCTTTTCTCTTCCTTTATGGGTAATAAATGTTTAGTGGGCCTCATTATGCACAACATGTTGTTATTGTGCATGCTCAGCTCATTTCCCTGACAAAGACAATTTCCTTTATGTTTGTTACACAGTGGACATGAGTTAGAGGCGTGATCAGGACAAGTGATGAAAACATTTACACACTTAATCGCCCAGGAGAAGAGAAAGGGCCGCCGTAAGACATGTCGAAAATATTGTGAGGAGTGTGTTGGAAAGTATCTAGGTACATGTACTCATAAACTCGGAACAAGTACACATTTCAGATACTTTGATGTACTTTATACTTTTACAGTTTGGAAGCAATCCTTGATTTTACTCATATATATATATTGTTCCAAATAATAACTACTTTTTGTACTTTTTGTATTTCTAAACTGTGCTTTTACTTGTTTTACTGGAGTACTTTCTTCCACCACTGGATTAAAGTACATTTGACGAGTAATCTCAACCTCAACCAATACTCAAGATGGAGCTAATAGATTTGTTTTAAACGCTTCTCAAACTTTTTTCAATAATGTAATGTACCCCTTTTGAAAAAGAAATGTAGCCTTTTCAAACCTTTTATTTATCCCGGTGTCTCCCATTGAGCCACGTGCCCCCTGATCAGCGCTAAAACTATTTATTAGGGGAAAAAGCCTCTAAAGAGGTACAGCACAGCGCTGCACCATCAGTGTCTGAGTTATTAAAACAACAACAGCAGTAACTGAGAAACACTTAAATGCTACATTTCAAATGTTTACAATCATCACTAAATTCATGGCAAACCAATTTTAACATCAAGCGATAACACGGAGACGACATTAGCTGCTTTGAACTGATCTTTTTAATAAGTTGTACTTAATGCAGTGAAACATGGGCTCGAGCTTCACTGAGGATCGTTCGACAGGGAGGCAAACTGCAGCTATTACACCTAGCGTTTTGAAATATGTGTAACTCTGTTAATACAAAACCCACGCTGCTCAAACTTCCTTACTTTTCCTCACGTTAGTTTATTTATTTATTTATTTATTTATTTCGGGGCGTGGGGAATGAAGAGCAAAAGATATATGAGCATCTTATGAGCATGGGATTTTGACCCCTCATATAAACATATGCATAATGCTATACTTTGCGGCCACACGCCGTTGCCAAGCAACGCTTATTGTTTAGGTCCTTTGATAAGCAGGCAGTCAAATAATGAACTAGAACTATCTGTATCTGATAGATTTGGACATAGACGCGAGTGGAGTATAACCGGACGCGAGAGAGAGATCAGATCCGCTGCTGTGACGGAGCGTTGAGCCGAGCAAAATACACGAAGAGTTAGACCGAACACACTCAGCTAGTGTATCTACTCTGGAACTAGCTAAACTAGTCACACATATGTTTATTCTTTACTGTCGGGTCACTTATTACAGGTTCAGCGAGCTGCACGAGACCGGCGGGCTGTCAGGAGAGGGAGAGGGAAACTTCTAAAGACTTTATTCAAAACTGTAAACTTTAATTATGTTGTTTTTTTTCATTAAAATAAATCTCACGTACCCCCTGCAGTACTCCAACGTACCCCTAGGGGTCCGCGTACCCCCATCTGAGAACCACTGCCTTATACAATATAATAATTGTTGCTTTAATTCAAATGATGGATGATGACTTTAATCGTGCATCCGTTCTTCAATGACAAATATAAATGCAGATTGTTAGCAAGGGAAAGTTGCAACCAACTCACGTTCGACCAAAAGGAACATTAGTAGTTTTGTCACACACTTTGAAAGTTATCGAGAAGCTTCCAGCAAACTTTCCCCAGCATGTTTTCCGCATCACATGACCTGCCATGCGGTCCTTTAAAGCCTGAGATGTTGTTGGCTATTGACGAACCTAAAACACCTCGTGGGGACGGATCCAGAACACTCTCCTCCTCCTCCTCCTCCTCCTCCTCCTCCTCCTCCTCCTCCTCCTCCTCCTCCTCCTCCTCCTGATTGATTTCTGAGCCGGTACAGGTGAAGGATGGCGGGGGAAAGAAGCCGAGAGGACTGATGGTTTGGTGATAAGCAGGTCTGACTAACCTGAAGGGCTTTTCTCTAATATCCCTCATTCCAGAGTCCATTAAGATATGTGGATGCAGGGAGGAGGGTACTGAAGGCTCATTACGGAGTCCTTTCCCTCGCCTGCAGTGTGTGATATTGGTTTACATGCATGTAAAGGGTCTGCAAAGGCTAACATCCCTACGTGCACGCCACTTTGTGAGCATTAAAGCATGCAAACCAGGCATAGAAGACACTATATGAACCTGAAAGCTGGAGCTTCAAACGTCCGTTTTAACACGTCGAACATCAGGATGAAGTAACGTCGTCTCTCGAGGTAATCTTTGCTGATTATTCTGCATTATATAAATGAGATATTAAAGCAGACTAATTACAAACCCTCTAGGGCCGCACAATTTGGGGGAATAATCGAATTGCGATTTTTCTGACAGATATTGCGATTTGTGATATTTGTTTTTAAGCGACCCAACGGAGGTTTATCGTAAAATGCGGCCTTGTCTCCGGCTAGGAAGGTCGTCCCGTCTCTAGCGCTCGAGCTACGAGTGAAAGAACTAAACGTACATGAAACTTCCGTTGCTTTAAAGTCGAGCTTCAGTTTCAGACTCACCCTGTGATAGAAACACGTGATGGAGCGTTACTGACCTGACCCAGAAATCATCTGAAGCTCCATTGGAAGCCATCTGGAAAGGGCAGGCACCTTCAAAGATACTTGGCTGGTGATTGGATCAATCTGTCCATCACCTGCTATCATGGGCCACTTCTGATTGGTTAACAAAGGCTGGTACATGTGGAGCTCAGCACTTCTGATTGGTTAACAATGGCTGGTACATGTGGAGCACAGCACTTCTGATTGGTTAACAAAGGCTGGTACATGTGGAGCTCAGCACTTCTGATTGGTTAACAAAGGCTGGTACATGTGGAGCTCAGCACTTCTGATTGGTTAACAAAGGCTGGTACATGTGGAGCTCAGCACTTCTGATTGGTTAACAAAGGCTGGTACATGTGGAGCTCAGCACTTCTGATTGGTTAACAATGGCTGGTACATGTGGAGCTCAGCACTTCTGATTGGTGTGGATGACTAACACACAACAACAAACAAAAACAAAAAACGTTTAAAATATCGCAGGCTTTGCGATTTGATAATTGCATCAGTTAAAATCGCGACTTCGATTTAAAATCCATTAATCGTTCAGCCCTAAAACCGTCGTATAGAAGCCTCTTCAGCATCCCTACACAATAAACCCTCCACTATCATGAGATGCCTGGACTCGTTGCATTTGAATGCTTTTGCCCAAATTGAAATGTCTGTTTATGGCTGGAAAGTAAACCTCGTGCCGCCGCTAATTGCAGAACGTGTTATCAGTTCCAGGATTGAAGAACTGCAGAAGCACCGATTGCTTTTCAAGTATTTAATTTGTGCAGTCGGACAAAAACAACTGCTTTCACTCAGGCTCATTACAGCGCCTCTGAATACGGAGGGTTCGTTCATGGACTCAAGGATTTCATCACGAATGTGGATTTTATAATCATAGTTATCGTGTGTTAAATATTTCTCTCTTTTATTCACTACCAATTAAAGCAGATTATGTTCTGTATTCACAGACTGATAATCTTTTCATAAATTATTTATTATTACTGCCTTATAAGTCTTTAACTTTTTACATTTATCGGACAAAATATAACTCAACTTGTACATTAAACTTAAATAGTAATCTGAAATGTCTCAATGTATTTCAGGTTATAGCATGCTTTACTGCTATTGGTCTTTTGTACAGAGATTACAGAGATGATTACACTGTAAAGCAGGGGTGTCAAACTCAAGGACCCGGGGGCCAAATCTGGCCCGCGACTTCATTTTATGCGGCCCGCAAGAGCTTGCAAAGAATATAATATGTTTATTATACGGTTACATGCCACGTGACAGAAGCAGGTTGCCCACAAACTACATGTCCCACAATGCATCTCGTTTTGTGACATGCGCACTGAAGAGACTCACAATTATTTGCCCTGGACTTCTGCTTTCAGACGTAGTTAATTGCTAAGTTATTATCCTATCCGATAATAATCAAATTCAGAGGCGATAATGTCATATAATACATTATATATATTATATATGTAGGCCATATTTATAGTTACAACCGGCCCTTTGAGTGCAACCATAATGCGAATGTGGCCCGCGATGAAATTGAGTTTGACGCCCCTGCTGTAAAGTATCATAGTATGTATTTACATACTAATAATCTTCTTCTATAAGGCTGCAGCCACACAAGGACGATAACGGAAACGCATCTCAATCGTTATTAAAAAAGTCTTCCGTCCACACGAGACCGCTCGAACCGCCGGAGACGCTGTAGTACATATGCCGGGCCTCTCTTTCCCCCCCCTCTCCTGACAGCCCGTCAGTATCCGTGGTCTCATGCAGCTGCTGATCCAGCAATGAGGGACCCGACAGTCAAAATAAACATATTTATAACTAGTTTAGTTTGAGAGGTAATTAAAATAGCTACGGGTGATGACTTGAAGTGTGTGTTCTGTTCCGCTCGTCGCTCCGTCACAGCGGGCGTAGCTCTGATCATGCAGAGCTGCGTGTCTCCTGTCCGATTAGACTTCACTCGCGTGTGTGTCCATATCCATCAGATCTGGCTGGAAGCTCCTGCTGGGTGCGCTGTCCTGCGAGACACCGGGACCTGGCTCCAAACACTGGGGCTATGGCGTCATCGTTAGCAGGAAATGATCGTTGCCCCCCCCCCAGAGCGTTTCGTCCGCAGATCTACCCACCTTGGGACCGAGATCGTTATCTGCGTTGCCTGCTGTCGGCCTCGTGTGGCCGAACCGTCGATCTGATGGAGAACTGTAGCAGATACGACCGTTATCGTCCTCGTGTGGCTGCAGCCGAAGTCTTTTACAGCTTTACTGCTATTACACGATGCATTTTAGGACATCTATACTTAAATAACAAATATGAGAAATCTTTTATTATAAGTATTTTCCTTTGGGAAGAAACAGCCAATAGGAATCAAGCATCAGCTCAGGGTCACTAGTGCCCCTTTCTGGAGCCGGAGCTGAAAAGTACCGGTTTTTTCCTGTTCACACCGCAGAGCCGCCGCCTCTTAGCTCGGGAATCTGGTTCACTTCCAGCTCCAAAAAATTGTCGGTCTAGAGGCAAGAGCTTCGGAGCTAAGAGGCGGCGTCGCTTCGTCTCTTACGTCGAGGCGGGTTGAAGTAGATGCTGAAGACCACAAAGAAGTCTTGCATTTCGCGTGTGATGTTTGTAAAGTTCCAAGTAAAGTCGTCCCTTGTAAAGTCGTCCGATGCCTTCCATGTCGTTTCGTAAGAGGATAACCAAAGCGAACAGCGCTTCAATACAATCGGCCATTGTTGTTGTTGTTGTCGATGTGAGGGATTTCCGCGCGGTTTGGATTTTATGAAGCAGGCACGTAGACGCTGACGTCATGACGCAGCAGCGGCAGCTCTGGGCGGTGTGAGCAGAACGGGGAACCCGGAGCTGAACCAGAAAAGCTCCCGCTCGGAGCCAGAAGGGAAAAGCGCTGGTGTGAAAGACATCCATCCTATTCTCGTAAAAACTGTATATGGAGCGACTTGAGGTTATTTCATTACATCTGGTACAAAGGGTTACTATGACTTCACGAAACTAGCTTTTACTGCACCTTGCAAACACAAATAAGAGACGTTAATTGCATTTGTATCCCATTAAACAAAGTAATTGGTCTTGGAAGATTTCCAAAAATCAGATGTCAAATGTTACAGCCAATTACCTCATCACACAGTACATTACACTTGTTAGACGCTTTTATCCAAAGCGACTCACATACTCAATACTGGGGGCGATCCCCACCGGAGCCCAGGGACACAACAACATGCTGACTGCAGTGGGGTTTGAACCTGTGATCCCAACACCAAGGCTCTACCCACTGCACCACACACCGCCTACTACAGTGCTCTAAGTTGAGTGACTTGCATTTCTCGCAAGACCAGAAACTGTCCTGAACATTTTGATATGTCACACATGGGGTGCCATGGTATATGGTATACAGATATAAGGCTGGTTTGTTCCCGCTCTTCTCCTCCCGCCATGTGCATGATTGATGGCCCCCACATGTGTCCAGGGGTCATGACCTCTGACATTTGACCTCTCTCTTCAGCGACGGTGGTTCTGACGGCGCTGGAGCCCAACACCACCTACGAGGTCCGAGTGGCAGCCGTCAACGGGAAGGGTCAGGGGAGAGTTCAGCCACACGGAGAGCTTCCAGACTCTACCTATCCGTGAGTTCACCCTCTGTTTAACACCACACACAGCTAGCTTCCAGACTCTACCTATCCGTGAGTTCACCCTCTGTTTAACACCCACACACAGCTAGCTTTCAGACTCTTCCTATCTGTGAGTTCACCCTCTGTTTAACACCACACACAGCTAGCTTCCAGACTCTACCTATCCGTGAGTTCACCCTCTGTTTAACACCCACACACAGCTAGCTTCCAGACTCTACCTATCCGTGAGTTCACCCTCTGTTTAACACCACACACAGCTAGCTTCCAGACTCTACCTATCCGTGAGTTCACCCTCTGTTTAACACCACACACAGCTAGCTTCCAGACTCTACCTATCCGTGAGTTCACTCTCTGTTTAACACCCACACACAGCTAGCTTCCAGACTCTTCCTATCCGTGAGTTCACCCTCTGTTTAACACCCACACACAGCTAGCTTCCAGACTCTACCTATCCGTGAGTTCACCCTCTGTTTAACACCACACACAGCTAGCTTCCAGACTCTACCTATCCGTGAGTTCACTCTCTGTTTAACACCACACACAGCTAGCTTCCAGACTCTACCTATCCGTGAGTTCACCCTCTGTTTAACACCACACACAGCTAGCTTCCAGACTCTACCTATCCGTGAGTTCACCCTCTGTTTAACACCACACACAGCTAGCTTCCAGACTCTACCTATCCGTGAGTTCACCCTCTGTTTAACACCACACACAGCTAGCTTCCAGACTCTTCCTATCCGTGAGTTCACCCTCTGTTTAACACCACACACAGCTAGCTTCCAGACTCTACCTATCCGTGAGTTCACCCTCTGTTTAACACCACACACAGCTAGCTTCCAGACTCTACCTATCCGTGAGTTCACCCTCTGTTTAACACCACACACAGCTAGCTTCCAGACTCTACCTATCCGTGAGTTCACCCTCTGTTTAACACCACACTCAGCTAGCTTCCAGACTCTTCCTATCCGTGAGTTCACCCTCTGTTTAACATCACACACAGCTAGCTTCCAGACTCTACCTATCCGTGAGTTCACCCTCTGTTTAACACCCACACACAGCTAGCTTCCAGACTCTACCTATCCGTGAGTTCACCCTCTGTTTACACCACACACAGCTAGCTTCCAGAATCTACCTATCCGTGAGTTCACCCTCTGTTTAACACCACACACAGCTAGCTTCCAGACTCTACCTATCCGTGAGTTCACCCTCTGTTTAACACCACACACAGCGAGCTTCCAGACTCTACCTATCCGTGAGTTCACCCTCTGTTTAACACCACACACAGCTAGCTTCCTGACACGTCCTTCAAAATAAGAGCTTCAAGACATTTGTTATCCAGTCATAATCACTTGTATTCATTAGTACAGTTGCGTCATAGTTGTTAATTATTAATGATTGGCATATTCTACCATTTCACTGACACATCCTTCAAAATAAGAGCTTTCTTAACTAATTAGCATGCAACACAAAAGGGACTAAACATGTTAATTATTAATACTCTAACATTTCACACCTGTTGATCTATCCCCACACACAGCTAGTTTCCTGACACGTCCTTCAAAATAAGAGCTTCAGGACATTTGTTATCCAGCCATAATCACTTGTATTCATTAGTACAGTTAACATAGTTGTGAATTATTAATGATTGGCATATTCTACCATTTCACTGACACATCCTTCAAAATAAGAGCTTCTTAGCTCGTTAGCATGCAACACAAAAGGGACTAAACATGTTAATTATTAATACTCTAACATTTCACATCTGTTGATCTATCCCCACACACAGCTAGTTTCCTGACACGTCCTTCAAAATAGTACAGTTGCGTCATAGTTGTTAATTATTAATGATTGGCATATTCTACCATTTCACTGACACATCCTTCAAAATAAGAGCTTTTTAACTAATTAGCATGCAACACAAAAGGGACTAAACATGTTAATTATTAATACTCTAACATTTCACACCTGTTGATCTATGCCCACACACAGCTAGTTTCCTGACACGTCCTTCAAAATAAGAGCTTCAGGACATTTGTTATCCAGCCATAATCACTTGTATTCATTAGTACAGTTAACATAGTTGTTAATTATTAATGATTGGCATATTCTACCATTTCACTGACACATCCTTCAAAATAAGAGCTTCTTAGCTCGTTAGCATGCAACACAAAAGGGACTAAACATGTTAATTATTAATACTCTAACATTTCACACCTGTTGATCTATCCCCACACACAGCTAGTTTCCTGACACGTCCTTCAAAATAGTACAGTTGCGTCATAGTTGTTAATTATTAATGATTGGCATATTCTACCATTTCACTGACACATCCTTCAAAATAAGAGCTTTTTAACTAATTAGCATGCAACACAAAAGGGACTAAACATGTTAATTATTAATACTCTAACATTTCACACCTGTTGATCTATGCCCACACACAGCTAGTTTCCTGACACGTCCTTCAAAATAAGAGCTTCAGGACATTTGTTATCCAGCCATAATCACTTGTATTCATTAGTACAGTTAACATAGTTGTTAATTATTAATGATTGGCATATTCTACCATTTCACTGACACATCCTTCAAAATAAGAGCTCAGTCCTTCACTCAATTTCAATTCCAAAGCAATTTGAGTTTCTTGCAGTCCAAATAACTATAGCAAACGCTCCTCTCACTGTTATTGGCTGTTATAGGCCTCCATCGGCCATCATGGATGCAACTACTAGCCTTACTGAATTGTTGTCTACGTTTTCTTCTGAAATCATATTATTGGGTGATTTAAATTGGGACTGGTTGAGTGATAAATCTTCACAGTTTAAGCAGGTTTGTGATTCTTTGAACTTAACTCAGCTTATTGATAGTCCCACTAGAATAAACCCAGCCAAACCCAATAACGATACCCTTATAGATGTCATTCTAACAGATGCAGCTCATAAGCATGTGTCTGTTGATGTTTTTCCTAATGATATCAGCGACCATGGCACTATTGCATGCGTTAGGAGCCCAAAGCCAAGGGCCTTATTGTGCTCAGGCGCTGCTTCAAACACTTCTCTGAGCAGGCTTTCCTTCACGACCTGGCGGAGGTTAAATGGCACTTCATAGTGTTGATTCCATCTGTCGATGTTGCCGTCCAATTTTTTATTGATCACTTTTTATCGATTATTAATAGACATGCCCCCCTTAGAAAATTCAGAGTCAAGAATAGGAACACTCCATGGTTTACTAGAGAACTATCGGATCTAATTGATGGTCGTAATAAGCAATGGTCCTTAGCTAGAAAGTCTAACACTAGTGATGACTGGCTTCTTTTTCGTGTCCTCAGAAATAAATGTTCAGCCCTTATTCAAAAAGCTAAAGCTGATCACTATCGGAGCTTAACCACTGGTTGTTTTAATGACCATTCCAAGTTCTGGAAAACAATTAAATCACTTCAGAACAAGAAGGTTTCTAGTTTCCCAAAAAAACTGAAGGTCAGTGATTCTTTTACTTCAGATTCAGATGGTATGGCTAACGCTTTCAATGCTCACTTCAAAAAGGCTGGTCACATTTTTGATGAGCAAAGGCATGACTCTCTAAATGGTCGTACGCACAGCCCTAGTCGAGAGATGAACTCCCCTCTTTTTGATTTAGCTTATTTCTCGGTCTCTGAAGTCTTACAGGGTTTGCACTCAATTGATCCTAAAAAGTCTGCCGGGCCTGACGGCCTCGACCCGCTCTTTTTAAAAATTGCAGCTCAGATTATCGCACAACCAGTAACTGATATTTTTAATCTCTCCCTGTCCACTCACACACTGCCAGCTGTGTGGAAGCAAGCTCTGGTATCGCCCCTCTTGAAAGCTGGTGATCCCACAGAGTTAAATAACTATCGTCCCATCTCAAATCTTTCTGCGTTATCAAAGATTCTTGAGTCCCTAGTTTCTACTCAGCTAAAACTTTTTTTAAATTCATACAACATCCTTAACCCTATGCAATCTGGATTCAGATCAAAGCACAGTACTGTGACCGCCAGTCTGAAAGTCTTAGATGATATTAAGGCTGCTTTGGATACAAAATCTGTTTGTGTTGCATTGTTTATTGACCTGGCCAAAGCATTTGACTCTGTAGATCACCACATTATGTCTAATGTTATCTTGGTGTGTCGTTTCGGTCATAATGCCATTTCCTGGTTTCAGAGTTATCTAACCGACCGTACTCAATGCGTCAGGTTGGGTAGTACTGTCTCTGACCCTGTCACCTTGAATAAGGGAGTTCCACAGGGCTCTATTTTGGGGCCTTTGCTCTTTTTATTATATGTAAACAATATTTGTAATCAGATGCAATTTTCTACCTATCACATGTATGCTGATGACACTATTGTATATTCATGTGCTCCTTCTCTGGATATGGCCGTTTCCAATCTAAAATCTGTCTTTATCACGCTGCAGCATGCACTTCTTGATTCCAAACTGCTTTTGAACAGTAAGAAAACCAAAGCAATGCTTTTTGCTCCCAAGTCAGCGTCCTCTTGCCTCTCCATTGACACCCTTGATGGCGTCTCTGTTGAGTTTGTCGATACCTACAAATATCTGGGCTTTTGGTTGGACAGTAATCTCAACTTCAAACACCATATTGAAGTTCTAACTAAGAAATTGAAATTCACTCTTGGCTTCCTTTATAGACTTAAATGTTGTTTTTCAACTTCATCCCGTAAAAGGTTGGTCTCTGGCTTATTCCTGTCCCAGCTGGACTACGGTGATACCATTTATAGATTTGCCTGTCCCACTGTTTTGGCCAAACTTGACCCACTCTACCATGCTGCGCTGCGTTATATATCAAATGCACCCTATAGGACTCACCATTGCAAACTGTATAGCCTAACTGGATGGTCCTCACTTAGTATGCGTAGGATGCAGCATTGGTTTTTATTAATGTATAAAGCCATTTTAGGTAAGCTTCCACTGTACATATGTGCCAGATTTGCTCCAGTTTGTGACTCTCACAGCCTCAGACCCAGCGCCTGGGATACGGGTCCAGGTTCCTGCTGTGCGGACTGAGGCTGGGAAAAGGAGTCTTTTTTATTTTGGTCCTTGGTCTTGGAATGACCTTCAATCACGCCTCACACTGAGGGCACTTGTCTCTATAGCATGTTTTAAATTGAAAGTTGTCTGAGGTCCTTACCACCAGCTGCTCTTGCAGTAATAAGTAGAGCACCTTTCTTACTGTCCTAATGTGCTCAATGTAGTGACTGCTTTTTTATCTTTTGTTTTCTTAGTCGTGTTCTCTGTATTTTATATGTTTGTGTGATGTGTAACGTTGCTGCCTTCTTGGCCAGGTCAGCATTGCAAATGAGATTCTATCTCAATGCTTTTATCTGGTTAAATAAAAAAAAATCCTTCAAAATAAGAGCTTCTTAATTCGTTAGCATGCAACACAAAAGGGACTAAACATGTTAATTATTAATACTCTAACATTTCACACCTGTTGAGCTATCCCCACACACAGCTTGTTTCCTGACACGTCCTTCAAAATAAGAGCTTCTTAACTCATTAGGGCGCAACACAAAAGGGACTAAACCGACATCCAGTCATCATGACTTTCATTCATCAGTATTGTGGCTTCATGTTAATTATTGCCATATTCTACTATTTCACACCTGTTGATCTACCCCCACACACAGCTTGTTTCCTGACACGTCCTTCAAAATAAGAGCTTCTTAACTCGTTTGCATGCAACACAAAAGTTGAGAAACAGATAAAACAGTCAAAATGCTTTTTTATTAACATATTAAGATATTTGTGTCCTGATTTATTCAAGTAATATAAATATGCTGTACGTGAACAAAATGCAAACATGCATATTTAATACTTTCAAAGCAGCCGCACCTCAGTGAAACTCCTATTTGCCGTGTAATGAAACTCTGACAAGCTTATATATGAAATAGTTACATCCCCTCGTATCTCAGCGATATAAATCCGGAGTATTGGAGCTTGGAATAGATGCTGTCAAAGTTGTGGCTTGATGTAAAACTGCTGCATTAAAAATTATATACTGCAGGGGATTTATGATAAGCATTTTATTTATTCTGGCAATCTGGCGCCGGAGGGTTGCAGTAAATCTAGGCGAGGCCGTAGAAGAAGCTTTTCCACCGTTAATATTATACAGAGTTATGAATGTAGGAAAGAATACCCAATTAGCAAAATACAGGGAATAATAAGAAGCAGCATTAGTTACAGCCAGGCAGCGGAGAGGCCGCCTAATATTCATTTAATTCAGCTTTAAACCTTCGTGCTGCGTCCTTAGCTCATATCTCACCGTGCCACACACACACTCTCTCTCTCTCACTCTCTCACACACACACACACACACTCTCTCTCTCTCTCTTTACATCTATCTGAACTGAAATATTAATCTGTAATGTCTCAATGTTTTTTCAGGTTATAGTATGCCGTTGTTATTTTTTATAGAGAATCGCTACCAATTAAAGGAGGCAATTACACTGTGAAGTATCAGGTTATGTATTTACATACCAATAATCTTCTCACATACTATTTATTATAAGTCTTTTACTGCTGTTACAAGTTGCATTTCAGGACCTCTAAACTTTTTACTTTGACTTCTTACATGTTGAACTCAAATACCTGTACATTCTACTTCTCTCATGTTGAACTCAAATACCTGTACTTTCTACTTCTCTCATGTTGAACTCAAATACCTGTACTTTCTACTTCTCACATGTTGAACCCAAATACCTGTACTTTCTACTTCTCACATGTTGAACCCAAATACCTGTACTTTCTACTTCTTACATGTTGAACTCAAATACCTGTACTTTCTACTTCTCTCATGTTGAACTCAAATACCTGTACTTTCTACTTCTCACATGTTGAACTCAAATACCTGTACTTTCTACTTCTCTCATGTTGAACTCAAATACCTGTACTTTCTACTTCTCTCATGTTGAACCCAAATACCTGTACTTTCTACTTCTCTCATGTTGAACTCAAATACCTGTACTTTCTACTTCTCTCATGTTGAACCCAAATACCTGTACTTTCTACTTCTCTCATGTTGAACTCAAATACCTGTACTTTCTACTTCTCTACATTTCTAACACAAATACCTGTACTTTCTACTTCTTACATGTTGAACTTAAATACCTGTACTTTCTACTTCTCACATGCAGTGGCGCCTCCAGAAATGTTTCATAGGGGTGGCCAAATGGGGCCACTGAAAATCTTGGGGTGGCCCACCAAAACCAAGAATGTAATTGATGTGAAAGTATAGACTCGATGAAAACAATGGCAAAGAGAATCACCGACTGATATACTTTGGTTTCTTATTTTTCATTTTCTTTACAAAGCAACACAGTTACATTCTGTCTCCAGGTTATACATTGTTTTCGAACAAAGCTGTCCCACTGGGATCAAAGATGATTGACATGACTTTATTAAATCTAGTTTTAAAACATGACTATTTTATTTCAACAGGACCCAAAAACACAAGGGGTATAAACATCTATTATTGACCTTTATAGCAAATTCAAAACATTATAAATGATACAAAACCCCACCTTTTAGTATTAGACAGAACATAGGTGACATATTTCTATTTTTTTAGACGAGGCCACTGTGGTGAGAGTAATACATATCGCTTCTATTCCATTTGTTTTGGAAATGTATATTTATACTTTATAAACAAACTGGTTACCCTTTTTAAAATTGGGTTTTAGGTTTTAGTTTCACTTTTACAAAACAGAGTTCCACGTGTACTTTCTAGCATGTATGGCCATCTCCTCACGAGCCCTATGCCAGCTCTGTCTCTCCTTTACTCATCTCCTTCTTCAAATAAGAAGAGATGTCTGTTGACTTTCTCTTCATGTTCTGCAGATTGACATTACACACAGCAGTGATTAATAGTAGCCTACGCATTACACCAGCCCAGCATACCGACATCAGCTAGCGTTAGCTTAGCAAGCTAAACTAACGCTAACTAGGATAGCCGCCAAAGTGTGTTTACAGACGAATTATACCCGAAGTCAAGCCAGCCGTTACTGAGCCCCGAGTCTGTTTTCCAGGTCTTCCAGCGTTTCTCGTTGTAATGCCATTGAACACACATTTTGATCAGAATAACAGCTAACGGTTAGCATATCTCCGTTTTCTGCTACCTAAAGCTAACACACTAAAGCCTAACGTGTTGTGGGGCTTAACAGGCAACGAACGTATACGACTTACCTTCTTGAAGTCTGGTGGATTTTTGTCAAGTCAGTAGAAAAGTCAGTAGAAAGAAACGTTTTGCTGCAACCTGCTGCTGTCTGTGCGAATCTCAGAGTGATGCGCCGAGTATCAGAGTGTTACCATGGTAACAGAGGGAGAAGGAGGGGCTGCAGTATGAGTGTTGGAAGCTCAAATCAAGCGACTGTTTGTTGTTAAATATCAGATAAACTACTACGCATACGTGACTGGCTAGGCGGTGTGTGTGGTGGGGGGGGGCCAATGGGGGGGCCAACAAATATATCAGGGTGGCCATGGCCCCCCCTGCCCCCCCCCCTGCTGGCACCACTGCTTACATGTTGAACACAAATACTTCTACTTTCACCAGAGTATGTTTAAACACGAGTATGTGTACTTCTACTTGAGTAAAGGATGTGTGTACTTATACTCTCTGCTCCTCAGGAGAGCCCAGTCCTCCGGCGGTCCACGGGCAGAGAGGGATGGGTAAGGCGTACAGGCTGGGTCTGGTGAAGCAGGACGACGGAGGGATGCCCATCGTGGAATACATCGTCAAGTACAGGACCGTGAGTATTTTACAGTATTTAAACGTGAGTCTTGATTACTCCCACGCCAGGGTTATCTTGCATTCCCAACTGTAGTGGTAACATAACTCGTGCTTATACTATATGCGACTATTCCACTTGCATTGTTCATTTTAATTGCGTCGTGAGAATAAGCCTGGCCAGGGTTATCCTCAGGCCAGGGTTACCCCCAGGCCAGGGTTACCCTCAGGCCAGGGTTACCCCCAGGCCAGGGTTACCCCCAGGCCAGGGTTATCGTACCTAGGTTTAGGCAGGTTGATGTAATGGGATTACTTGTCTAGTGTGCTATTGTTCTTCACCGAAAGCGGAGAATACACAATAGCAGGAAGTGACTCTGCGAGCGTCTCAATGGTTCCCGTTGAGTGCGTTGGTGGCAAAATGAATAATGTTCTGCTTGACGATCTCTCGTTCCGTATCCTCGTGCCACTTAGAATTCATGTTTTTCAAAGAGCACACACAGGCTCTCCAAATCCACTCATCCGTTTAAGTAGGGTGTGTGTGTGTGTGTGTGTGTGTGTGTGTGTGTGTGTGTGTGTGTGTGTGTGTGTGTGTGTGTGTGTGTGTGTGAGTGTGTGTGTGTGTGTGTGTGTGTGTGTGTGTGTGTGTGTGTGTGTGTGTGTGTGTGTGTGTGTGTGTGTTACTATACTTGTGGAGACCTACATCTGTTTACATAGTCACGTGTGGGGACTCGCCTCCCTTATGGGGACACATTGGAAATGTTGGAAATTGTGTGTGTGTGTGTGTGTGTCTTATGGGGACAAATTGGAGGTACCCATAAGGGACATCATTCATTTTAGGGTCTAGACTTGGTTAGGGTTAAGGTTAGGATAAGTCTCCACGAAATGCATGTAAGTCAATGTAATGTCCCCTGAAGTGATGTATACATGGTGTGTGTGTGTGTGTGAGTGTGTGTGTGTGTGTGTGTGTGTGTGTGTGTGTGTGTGTGTGTGTGTGTGTGTGTAAAATAGCGCAACCCAAAGCAGCTTAAACTCACGAGATAAGGCGCGCTGCTGAGATGGCGCTCTCCGCAGGACTAAGTGGATTCGGGCCAGATCTCCCATCTCCCCGATGCTAACGTGTCCGAGCCGGCCTTTTTCGCTGTCTCTCGAGGAAGTGACAGCGGTTTTAAAATCATTCAGATGAAAAGCACGCTGAGCAACAGAGGGGGGTCAGGACATCTCAGTGAGGCTTTCGAAGGCCGTGCGGGACGCCAGTGGCAGATGCTTCACACCCCGGTAATCGTGCTGCCTTCACTGGCGTCGGGAACACACAAATGCTTCGTCACGCGTGAACGGATCAGTCTGGAAACATGCACACACACACACACACAGAGACCATCCAGGCAAATGTTAAATACATTCACGACCGTGCACCTTGTTTTGCACACTTATATCCAATATCGGGAGGAAAAAGGGACCAAGGAGACGAGAAGGGTAAGCACTCAGAACATCTGGCAAAGCTCTCGGCTAGGTCGTTTGTTTTAAAATGGAAGAAGGCTGTAAGGAAGTGGGAAAGAGGAAAGGGCAGACAGATATCTCGGGGCTCGTGTGAACTTGATGAAAAACATTATTTACACCCGATCGTGGGCGTTGTCCCTCCCGCCTCAACGCGGGCTGCTCTCACAAAGGGTACGCTGCTGTTTAAGCAATTGAAGTTGAACTCGAGTGTTGCTAGGCATTTGTTTTTACATGTCTCCCCCCCCCCTTGTTCTGTCTCGCAGGATAAAGAAGAGCAGTGGATGACCAAGCTCGTCCCGGGGATGAACGATTTCGCCATGCTGCAGCCGCTGCAGTGGAACACCAGATACGAAGTGGAGATAACGGCACGAAACGTCAAGGGCCTGTCGGAGCCCAGCTTCTATCAGTTCTTCATGCCCCAGAAACCCGACATTACAGGTAACAGCCCCATCACAGCAGAGCGCTGCATCGTGCCTCTTCCGTTTCTGCATCCCCGCGCTGCAATGGATTTCTATCTGTGTGGTTGTTGAGTGGCGTTTCGTCTGAGAGAAAAACGTTGCTTTCCAGTCAAAAGCAGGACATTATTCTGCTGTGAAACGTCCTTTCAGCTGCACTCAGAACCTCTCCTGGACACAGCACAGTCTACAGTCATCCAAAACACAATTACAAGATGTAAGCACATCATCCCGTAGCAGTATGTAGTACTCATGGGTGGGATCATTGGACTGACCCCTGACATTGCTCATATGGAGATATTTGCACCCGTGAAGTGGAAAAAACCTTTCTTCGAATGTCGTTGTGCTTTCAGCTCCAGGTTCAAGCGGTTTATCAGGCGAAAATATAGAATAATAATAATAGATTTAATTTGTTAGCGCTTTTACAGGTGCTCAAAGACGCTTTACAGATACAGTGAAGAGGACAGAAACAAATAAATATATACTTAAAGTCAGAGTTATACAGGATATACCGTACTTTTCGGACTATAAGCCGCGACCTTTTC
>CM070499.1:2583236-2668236 GCA_036324585.1 Champsocephalus esox
GTTTTTATGGAGCGTGGCACTAATCTCATCAAAGCGCCGGGATAAATAATCTGAAAGGCGTCTGTCCAACCTTTCCTGGAAGTGACGCCAGCTGTTTGAACGGAAACGAGTACTTTTATAGCTGTCCGTTACATTAATCAAGCGGCTCATATATTTCCACTGAGATTTGTTGTTTCTTTACAGCCGTGTAATGAAACGGAAGTAAGCCCGTAACTTCTGTTATTCAATCTGCTAATGCCATTTCAGATATATGGCCTTTTTACGAGAAAATAAATACTTGTCATGGATTTTCCTGCATAAATTACCAGTGTACCAAAACCCCGAAAGGTTCGTCTTGTAATAATAATAATAATACATTTTATTTTTAGGCGCCTTTCATTACACCCAAGGACACCGTACGATTAAAAAAAAAGCTAATAGGCAACAGAACAAGATAAAAACACAAACAGGAAATCATGGAGGAGACGGTCAAGTGGACACAAAGGAAACATATAATGTGGAGCACTAGAGCGAGTAAGCAGATCTGAGCAGGTGGGTTTTTAATTGGGATTTGAACATGGTGGTTGTGTCTGACTGTCGGATGTGCGGGGGGAGGGAGTTCCAGAGGCTGGGAGCAGTGCAGCTAAAAGCCCGAGCTGTAATCCGTATTTGACCAAGCATAAGGCTGCGTCTGCGTCTTAATGACGGTATTGCTGCTGCCTGCTGCCCTCCCGTCACACGCCGCACCTCCAACTTAAAGCCTTAGCCCCGCCCCCTTCACCTGGGCCCTGCTGCCCTCCCGTCACACGCCGCCCCTCCAACTTAAAGCCTTAGCCCCGCCCCTTCACCTGAGCCCTGCTGCCCTCCCGTCACACGCCGCACCTCCAACTTAAAGCCTTAGCCCCGCCCCTTCACCTGAGCCCTGCTGCCCTCCCGTCACACACCGCACCTCCAACTTAAAGCCCCGCCCCCTTCACCTGAGCCCTGCTGCCCTCCCGTCACACACCGCACCTCCAACTTAAAGCCTTAGCCCCGCCCCCTTCACCTGAGCTCTGCTGCCCTCCCGTCACACACCGCACCTCCAACTTAAAGCCTTAGCCCCGCCCCCTTCTCCACCTCTCACTGAAACAGAAAAATGCATTAATAAAGGTTCCAAATAAATCAAAACAGAATAAACTTAAATGCGGCTCCTACAAGCAGTAGATCAAATAACTAATATACACTTATATCGGGACATATGTGCATTTGGAGGTTCACAAGTCTCAAAGTGAAGCTTGACCTTTCTCAGAACCAGTTGTATTCCAGATCCACAAACAGAAAGGCATCTGTATCTGAAAGTACTCTCAGATTAGAGCTGAACATATGCTCTGAAGACGACTTAACTGTCCTTTGCAAAACAACAACTACATGTGTTTGACTTGTGTGAAATACACACACACATATATATTTAAATACGTCGCTGTACAAGATCGACGCCGATGTTTACACGCTCGTTTATTTATTGAACAAAGGACCGTGTTTCCTGGGGAGCGTACTTAACACATCGTTGTCAACTATGTCCTGTAAATATTTCATTATAAGCCAGACGAGCAGGCGGCAGACTTCCTGCTGAGTCGCTGCAGCAGAACACTTACGCTATGAAAGGTTCACACGGTCGTTCCAAGGCTATAAACTTAATGCACCGGTGAGTATTAAGCACACAAGCTGCGTGTGTCTGCCAAACAACCCAGGGTTCCTTACTCAGAATACCTGTTGCTGTTTCCATGCCGACTCGTCGATTACCCGAAACTCGTTAGAATCCCTCGTTCATTTTCATTAATTGCGGTTTTTCAAATCAGAAAAGTAGTATATTTGCGTCCGTGGCGAACCGGCCTTCAAGGTATTCAGCACCCTGGAACACTCGGATAAAACAAACACATTTAATTAATTATATAAATGAAATGAATAAATGAGAATGGTAGCCTTTCAGTGGTTTTGTGTTAGAAAAGAGAGCAACCAATCAGATCGTGTTCTGGGTCTCTGGGTAGAACATCCTTCACCAAAGGATTCTGCATCCTTGATCGAAGGCCCTGGCCGGTGCACTGAGTGAGACTGACAGCTTGATCAACCAATCAGATATTGACTTGTGGCCAATGGGCGTGGTCTTCCAGAGTTCCCCTCGGTTCCAGGGTGTTCTAGAAGGCCCGCTAGTTCACTGGAGAGAGACAGAGGATCTATCAGGGATGTCAAACTCAAGGCCCGGGGGCCAAATCCGGCCCGCGACTTCCTTTTATGTGGCCCCACAAGAGCTTGCAAAAATATATGATATGTTTATAATACGGTTACATGCTACTTTACAGGAGCACGTTGCCCACAAACTACATTGAGTTTGACGCCCCTGATCTCGATGAATGCGACGAAGCAATTCACGCCGTTTTACTGTTTGCAACGTTGAAATGTCGAGAGCAACAGGTGGAGATGAAGTTGTTGCGGAATTGTTGTGAGTACCATTTTCAAGACGACAGTGAAAAGACGGACATTATAACGGCGGGGGGGGGCGGGGGTCTACAGAAGGTCCAGAATTGCGTACGTACTCAAAACAAACCCACGATTTTCTCGATAATTAATTGAAAAGGGAAAAATGAGAGCTTGTTTCTTGCAGTGGAAACATAACTCTTATACTATATACCAGTATCTCAGCTGCCTTATCAGTTTGAATTCTAATTGTACATTTCCCCGAACTTCGACATCATTTAATAACTGATCAAATACCCGTATGTTATAGTCATTTTAAGATATATCGGGAATCTAACAGTAGTTGTTGTGTCCTCAGACCCTCTGTCCTCAGACCCTCTGTCCTTAGACCCTCTGTCCTCAGACCCTCTGTCCTCAGACCCTCTGTCCTTAGAACCTCTGTCCTCAGACCCACTGTCCTCAGACCCTCTGTCCTTAGACCCTCTGTCCTCAGACCCACTGTCCTCAGACCCTCTGTCCTTAGACCCTCTGTCCTCAGACCCTCTGTCCTCAGACCCTCTGTCCTTAGAACCTCTGTCCTCAGACCCTCTGTCCTTAGACCCTCTGTCCTCAGACCCTCTGTCCTCAGACCCTCTGTCCTTAGAACCTCTGTCCTCAGACCCTCTGTCCTCAGACCCTCTGTCCTTAGAACCTCTGTCCTCAGACCCTCTGTCCTCAGACCCTCTGTCCAAAAACAACGATGGCACTGACATGTCTTAAGTGATCATTCAAAGTATAACTCTTATTCTCAGTGACCAAACTAAATGAACATAAATACTCAAAAGAAAATACAGGTGATGGATTCCACTCCGAGAACATTTCAAGGATAACATCTCAATATCGTGTTTTGTGGACAACACAAGTGGAGTGTCCTTGGTGCACAAAGCATGTAGAAAGGAGCCCAGATTCTTCCCCTCTGCAGGTGAAACATCACAATCCAGTTTCAACCATTACTAGAGCGGATCAGAGGATCTAAAAACCTTCAGTATGAATGGAGTTTGGTGACGTGTGTGTGTGTGTGTGTGTGTGTGTGTGTGTGTGTGTGTGTGTGTGTGTGTGTGTGTGTGTGTGTGTGTGTGTGTGTGTGTGTGTGTGTGTGTGTGTGTGTGTGTGTGTGTGTGAGGGGCAGCACCGTGTGTGAATTGAGACTATGACCATGACTAGCACCATGTGTGTGTGCGTGTGTGTGAGGGGCAGCACCTGTGTGTGTGTGTGTGTGAGTGGCAGCACTGTGTGTGTGTGTGTGTGTGTGTGTGTGTGTGTGTGAGAGGCAGCACCGTGTGTGTGTGTGTGAGGGGCAGCACTGTGTGTGTGTGTGTGTGTGTGTGTGTGTGTGTGTGTGTGCGTGTGCGTGCGTGCGTGCGTGTGTGTGTGTGTGTGAGGGGCAGCACCGTGTGTGTGTGTGTGTGTGTATGTGTGTGTGCGTGTGTGTGTGTGAGAGGCAGCACCGTGTGTGTGTGTGTGTGTGTGTGTGTGTGTGTGTGTGTGTGTGTGTGTGTGTGTGTGTGTGTGTGTGTGTGTGTGTGTGTGTGTGTGTGTGTGTGTGTGTGTGTGTGTGTGTGTGTGTGTGTGTGTGTGTGTGTGAGGGGCAGCACCGTGTGTGAATTGAGACTTGCAATTATTTGCCCTCGACTTCTGCTTTCAGACGTAGTTATCTATGAAGCTTTTACCCTATCCGATGATAATCCAAAGCAGAGGCAATGATGTAATATAATACATTATTTTATATATATGATATATTTATATATGTATTTTTTTATATAGTCTTAAAGATACAACCGGCCCTTTGAGTGCAACCATAACGCTGATGTGGCCCGCGGTGAAATTGAGTTTGACGCCCCTGATCTCGATGAATGCGACGAAGCAATTCACGCCGTTTTACTGTTTGCAACGTTGAAATGTCGAGAGCAACAGGTGGAGATGAAGTTGTTGCGGAATTGTTGTGAGTACCATTTTCAAGACGACAGTGAAAAGACGGACATTATAACGGCGGGGGGGGCGGGTCTACAGAAGGTCCAGATTTGCGTACGTACTCAAAACAAACCCACGATTTTCTCGATAATTAATTGAAAAGGGAAAAATGAGAGCTTGTTTCTTGCAGTGGAAACATAACTCTTATACTATATACCAGTATCTCAGCTGCCTTATCAGTTTGAATTCTAATTGTACATTTCCCCGAACTTCGACATCATTTAATAACTGATCAAATACCCGTATGTTATAGTCATTTTAAGATATATCGGGAATCTAACAGTAGTTGTTGTGTCCTTAGACCCTCTGTCCTCAGACCCTCTGTCCTCAGACCCTCTGACCTCAGACCCACTGTCCTCAGACCCTCTGTCCTCAGACCCTCTGTCCTTAGACCCTCTGTCCTCAGACCCACTGTCCTCAGACCCTCTGTCCTCAGACCCACTGTCCTCAGACCCTCTGTCCTTAGACCCTCTGTCCTCAGACCCACTGTCCTCAGACCCTCTGTCCTTAGACCCTCTGTCCTCAGACCCTCTGTCCTCAGACCCTCTGTCCTTAGAACCTCTGTCCTCAGACCCTCTGTCCTTAGACCCTCTGTCCTCAGACCCTCTGTCCTCAGACCCTCTGTCCTTAGAACCTCTGTCCTCAGACCCTCTGTCCTTAGACCCTCTGTCCTCAGACCCTCTGTCCTCAGACCCTCTGTCCTCAGACCCTCTGTCCTCAGACCCTCTGTCCAAAAACAACGATGGCACTGACATGTCTTAAGTGATCATTCAAAGTATAACTCTTATTCTCAGTGACCAAAACTAAATGAACATAAATACTCAAAAGAAAATACAGGTGATGGATTCCACTCCGAGAACATTTCAAGGATAACATCTCAATATCGTGTTTTGTGGACAACACAAGTGGAGTGTCCTCGGTGCACAAAGCATGTAGAAAGGAGCCCAGATTCTTCCCCTCTGCAGGTGAAACATCACAATCCAGTTTCAACCATTACTAGAGCGGATCAGAGGATCTAAAACCCTTCAGTATGAATGGAGTTTGGTGACGTGTGTGTGTGTGTGTGTGTGTGTGTGTGTGTGCGCGTGCGTGTGTGCGTGTGTGCGTGTGTGTGTGTGTGTGTGTGTGTGTGTGTGTGTGTGTGTGTGTGTGTGTGTGTGTGTGTGTGTGTGTGTGTGTGTGTGTGTGTGTGTGTGTGTGTGTGTGTGTGTGTGTGTGTGTGTGTGTGTGTGTGTGTGTGTGTGTGTGTGTGTGTGTGTGTGTGTGTGTGTGTGTGTGTGTGTGTGGGGCAGCACCGTGTGTGAATTGAGACTATGACCATGACTAGCACCGTGTGTGTGTGTGTGTGTGTGAGGGGCAGCACCTGTGTGTGTGTGTGTGTGTGTATGTGTGTGTGTGCGTGTGTGTGAGAGGCAGCACCATGTGTGTGTGTGTGTGTGTGTGTGTGTGTGTGTGTGTGTGTGTGTGTGTGTGAGTGAGGGGCAGCACCGTGTGTGAATTGAGACTATGACCATGACTAGCACCATGTGTGTGTGTGTGTGTGTGTGTGAGGGGCAGCACCTGTGTGTGTGTGTGTGTATGTGTGCGTGTGCGTGTGTGTGAGAGGCAGCACCATGTGTGTGTGTGTGTGTGTGTGAGTGGCAGCACTGTGTGTGTGTGTGTGTGTGTGTGTGTGTGTGAGGGGCAGCACCGTGTGTGTGTGTGTGTGTGTGTGTGTGTGTGTGTGTGAGAGGCAGCACCGTGTGTGTGTGTGTGTGAGGGGCAGCACTGTGTGTGTGTGAGTGTGTGTGTGTGTGAGGGGCAGCACCGTGTGTGTGTGTGTGAGGGGCAGCACCGTGTGTGAATTGAGACGATGACCCGCATTTGAGTGACAGTCGCGCAGAACGGCCGGATCGGTTCGCTGACCTTTATTATGATGTGGTCTAAACGGCATCGTGTAAGATGCGCTGACGGGCGACACCGAGGTCACACACAGTGTACCCGTTGACAGTTCACGAGCGTATCCATAGTGTCTCCCCCCGGTGACGAGGAAGCCTTTGATCTGTTCCACCATCTCTCAAGTTAAAATTAGGGGTCGCTCTTTGAAGTACGTGACTTTAAAGCTGGAGTGCATCTCCCACAGATCAAGGTCGCGTCGCTTTTACCGCTCCTCGAGTAAACCCCAATCTGCGGCAATTACCTACGAGTGGACGCAATGTCTTTTTTTTGTATATTCCTCGAAGTTAAGAGTCGTTTCCTTTTGGTTTCCCGTTCCCTCCCGAGTGCACTTCACATCAAGGCCTCCTTCTTGTAAATGGACACGAGGACGGACGCCAGCTTCTCCTTCAAAGCAGGGTTTAATGATTGTGTTTCCACCCTCCCTCTGAGGACCACCGCGAGCAGACTTTCCCAAAGTCAGCACTGAAGAGACATCCTCCCTCACAGCCACACGTGATTACGTCCATCCCCCACAGATTAGCCAATCAATGCGCGCCCGCCGGGTCGTCGTTAATCGAGTCTTCCTCTCTCATCCAATGGAGGGACAGTCAATCAGAGCTCGGGCTTAATGACTTTGTATTGTCACAGGGAGATGTGTATGAATGGCTTCAGGTGCCACACACACACACACACACACACACACACACACACACACACACACACACACACGGATAGATTTCCAGCAATCCTGCTAATGGGACGATATATCAACAAGTAATCAGAAGAAGTCGCTAAAAGGGTTAATAGAGCGGGGAAAAGGGAATGAAGGCGTAGAGAAGGAACGTTGATAAGAGAGAGAATATACAGCTTTGAAGATCCGTGTGTGAACGACGTTAGGTTTGGTGCAACTTTATTAGAACCATGTATCCTCACGTTAACACAGATGTATGGAGGGCGACCCTTCCTTCCTGCCGGGTGGCGTACGGTAAGAGGTGGGCGATTTGTCTTTGAATGAATCTTTAATTAACGCCTACGAGGCAAGGCGGCAAACCCGACGTCTCTAATGACGATGTAATAAACCGGGAAACCCTCCGTCATGCAGAAAAGTGGATTCCAGTTATTTGGAAAGCTGCAATAAAACTTCGTAGAAAATACAATACCCGTATGTTATAGTCATTTTGAGATATATCGGGAATCTAACAGGAGTTGTTGTGTCCTCAGACCCTCTGTCCTCAGACCCTCTGTCCTCAGACCCTCTGTCCTCAGACCCTCTTTCCTCAGACCCTCTGACCTCAGACCCTCTGTCCTCAGACCCTCTTTCCTCAGACCCTCTGTCCTCAGACCCTCTGTCCTCAGACCCTCTGTCCTTAGAACCTCTGTCCTCAGACCCTCTTTCCTCAGACCCTCTGTCCTCAGACCCTCTGTCCTCAGACCCTCTGACCTCAGACCCTCTGTCCTCAGACCCTCTGTCCTTAGACCCTCTGTCCTCAGACCCTCTGTCCTTAGACCCTCTGTCCTCAGACCCTCTGTCCTTAGACCCTCTGTCCTTAGACCCTCTGTCCTCAGACTCTCTGTCCTCAGACCCTCTGTCCTTAGACCCTCTGTCCTTAGACCCTCTGTCCTCAGACCCTCTGTCCTCAGACCCTCTGTCCTTAGACCCTCTGTCCTCAGACCCTCTGTCCTTAGACCCTCTGTCCTCAGACCCTCTGTCCTCAGACCCTCTGTCCTTAGACCCTCTGTCCTTAGACCCTCACATCGTACAGGGAAACACTTCCAGAGAAACCCCACAGTTTAAGGGAACATGGGAGAACCCTCAGAGCAGAGGAGGGATCCCTCTCCAGGACGGACAGACTGCAATAGATGCCGTGTGGAAATTGTCCACGAGTTGCACATTTAAATTGAGAACGAAACCAGCTTTGGATTAAATAAATAACGCGTCCCTCTCTTGAGAAAGGCTGTGAGTAGGAAGTCGTTTTGCAGCTTTCCAATGCGCACACACATGTTTAATACGCTTGTGTCAGCGCGGTTAGAGTCGCCTTGGTTACTGTGTGTACATGTACCTGCTCGTTAAACCATCGTTAGAGAGAAGCGGTCCACAGTCCTGCCTCGTAGGAACAAGAACGAGACTTTGCTCGCACGAAGACACGCGGAGTAAATGGAGTATGTAACCCAGAGAGAAGGACGGCGGTATTTCCCCCCGCGGGGCAGCTTCGCCCGCAGCCCCTCTGCCGTTCATCCCCGTGAGGTCATTAGCCATCAGCGTGAGTGCAGGTGATGACAGCGCGGCAACGACCTCATTACTTCTCTTTACTCGTACGCGATAAATCAACGGCGGACAAAGGCGACGATGAACACGAGCTTTATTAAACGAGATTTATGACATTTTACAGAAACGTATCGTGATTACAACCTTCCTCGTGTCTTAATGTGGTTTCTGTTGGAAGGCACCTTGGCTGCTGGCTCTCAAGGCCCGGGTACACCGAGGCGAATATCGCCGCGGTGGGCGCGCGTCCCGCACCGGCGTGTCTTTTCGGCCGACTGTCGGCAAAATGAATCACTCTGATTGGCTGTTCAGCTTAGCGAAACGGAAACGCTTTATCCCATTGACTTACATGGGGAAAGGGCGGTCTGTCAATCGTTGGATAATTTGTTTTAAACTAAATAAACTACCCAGTCTGAACGCTTGTATCGCCAAGAGTGAAAGTGGAACGCACGCGACGCTACTTGTTGTTTGTTTATATCACGCAGTCTGTTCTTCTTCTCTCGGTTATCACGCAGTCTGTCTTCTGGTTGTTGCCTCTTTTGAATGGCGAACACACACTACCGCCGCCTGCTGGTCAGGAGAGGTATTGCCACTCACGCGCGCGCAGTTCCATCTGAGCTGCTTCGTGAAGGACGGTGTCTTTTCTTCTTCTCACAGAATACATCTCCGTCTGCAGCAGCAAAGAAAGAAAGGGAATCGGGACAATTGGAACATTTTTCAAACACTATCAATTCCTTTTCTCTAGCGATCCTTACAGCGCATCTATTCAACAAGTATTACAGCACCAGGTGAAATGTCCTTCTACTCAAACACCAATGTTCATCTAAGGAAGGACGTACATTCCTGCATTTGAAAAAGACGTTTTGCAGCAGCATGCAAGACAAGGCATTGCACATAAATACAAATAAACAATTCAATCAGTATGTAGTGTCTCTACTTTAAAGAGTCCTCTCCGGCTGATGTTCAGGTGTACATCAGTATGTAGTGTCTCTACTTTAAAGAGTCCTCTCCTGCTGATGTTCAGGTGTATATCAGTATGTAGTGTCTCTACTTTAAAGAGTCCTCTCCTGCTGATGTTCAGGTGTATATCAGTATGTAGTGTCTCTACTTTAAAGAGTCCTCTCCTGCTGATGTTCAGGTGTATATCAGTATGTAGTGTCTCTACTTTAAAGAGTCCTCTCCTGCTGAGGTTCAGGTGTATATCAGTATGTAGTGTCTCTACTTTAAAGAGTGCTCTCCTGCTGATGTTCAGGTGTATATCAGTATGTAGTGTATCTACTTTAAAGAGTCCTCTCCTGCTGATGTTCAGGTGTATATCAGTATGTAGTGTCTCTACTTTAAAGAGTGCTCTCCTGCTGATGTTCAGGTGTATATCAGTATGTAGTATCTCTACTTTAAAGAGTCCTCTCCTGCTGATGTTCAGGTGTATATCAGTATGTAGTGTCTCTACTTTAAAGAGTGCTCTCCTGCTGATGTTCAGGTGTATATCAGTATGTAGTGTCTCTACTTTAAAGAGTGCTCTCCTCTGGTGTTCAGGTGTATATCAGTATGTAGTGTCTCTACTTTAAAGAGTCCTCTCCTGCTGATGTTCAGGTGTATATCAGTATGTAGTGTCTCTACTTTAAAGAGTCCTCTCCTGCTGATGTTCAGGTGTATATCAGTATGTAGTGTCTCTACTTTAAAGAGTCCTCTCCTGCTGATGTTCAGGTGTATATCAGTATGTAGTATCTCTACTTTAAAGAGTCCTCTCCTGCTGATGTTCAGGTGTATATCAGTATGTATTGTCTCTACTTTAAAGAGTCCTCTCCTGCTGATGTTCAGGTGTATATCAGTATGTAGTGTATCTACTTTAAAGAGTCCTCTCCTGCTGATGTTCAGGTGTATATCAGTATGTAGTGTCTCTACTTTAAAGAGTCCTCTCCTGCTGATGTTCAGGTGTATATCAGTATGTAGTGTCTCTACTTTAAAGAGTCCTCTCCTCTGGTGTTCAGGTGTACATCAGTATGTAGTGTCTCTACTTTAAAGAGTCCTCTCCTGCTGATGTTCAGGTGTATATCAGTATGTAGTGTCTCTACTTTAAAGAGTCCTCTCCTGCTGATGTTCAGGTGTATATCAGTATGTAGTGTATCTACTTTAAAGAGTCCTCTCCTGCTGATGTTCAGGTGTATATCAGTATGTAGTGCCTCTACTTTAAAGAGTCCTCTCCTGCTGATGTGCAGGTGTCCATTGACTTGCACCAAACCCTACAGGAGAGGCCATAACAGTGCTTATTTAAACGTCACGGCTCAACGAAAGCGTCTGAAATGTAAACTGACAACAATAGTCGTTTTGTCGATATCGATATAACCCTCACTCTCTATCATAATTGAAGTGTCACTCTGTTTTTCCTTGGAGTTATTTCTAAACTTTGGGAGCCATAAAGAAGCCTAACAAGCGTGTAGCGTATCAATCCAACCCCAAACTGTCAGGCTGCCGCTAAGCACTCTGGGTAATACTCCTTATCGGATGATGTTTATGGATTTCTCTCTTTCAGCCTGAAGTGTTTTCGCCCTCTTCCCAGAACAACAGACGACACTTTGATTTCTTCTTTACCCGGGCATTACTAAATACTTTGGACTTCCTCCAACGGTTTTTCAATTTATTAGGAGACATTTTCTATTTTTAAATCACAACAGGAACGTCTGTGCTTTTGGATTCTGGTTATTAAGACAATGGCTTCATGGGATGGAAAAATGTAAACGCCGCAATGAAAGCTTGGAGGGTATTGTGGCTTGAAGATTGGATTCTCTTTGTCCCTCCGGAAGGTGTTGTTTACGCCTCTAGCCGGCAGACGCACTTTCAGAAGGTGAGAAACAACGAGTAGCCCGTGGTGGGGAGAACGTATTGATCCAGGCAAATCCCCGGATCCGGGAGAAGTGTTCAGAATCAGAATCAGAATAGCTTTATCAGTCCCACAGAGAGAAACGAGCCAAAGACAGCTTAGTGTTCACTAGGAAGCATGCGTACCAACATATTAATGATTAAAACAGGTTAAATACAAGGACACAATTTACGAAATACACATCCTGAGGATTTAGCAGCCACGTATATATCGCACATATTCAGAGATGGAAGAAGTACACACATCCTTTACTCAAGTAGAAAGTACAGGTATTTGAGTTCAACATGTGAGAAGTAGAAAGTACAGGTATTTGAGTTCAACATGTAAGAAGTAGAAAGTACAGGTATTTGAGTTCAACATGTAAGAAGTAGAAAGTACAGGTATTTGGGTTCAACATGTAAGAAGTAGAAAGTACAGGTATTTGAGTTCAACATGTGAGAAGTAGAAAGTACAGGTATTTGAGTTCAACATGTAAGAAGTAGAAAGTACAGGTATTTGAGTTCAACATGTAAGAAGTAGAAAGTACAGGTATTTGAGTTCAACATGTGAGAAGTAGAAAGTACAGGTATTTGAGTTCAACATGTAAGAAGTAGAAAGTACAGGTATTTGAGTTGAACATGTGAGAAGTAGAAAGTACAGGTATTTGAGTTCCACAAGTGAGAAGTAGAAAGTACAGGTATTTGAGTTGAACATGTAAGAAGTAGAAAGTACAGGTATTTGAGTTCAACATGTGAGAAGTAGAAAGTACAGGTATTTGAGTTCAACATGTAAGAAGTAGAAAGTACAGGTATTTGGGTTCAACATGTGAGAAGTAGAAAGTACAGGTATTTGAGTTCAACATGTAAGAAGTAGAAAGTACAGGTATTTGAGTTCAACATGTAAGAAGTAGAAAGTACAGGTATTTGAGTTCAACATGAAAGAAGTAGAAAATACAGGTATTTGAGTTCAACATGAAAGAAGTAGAAAGTACAGGTATTTGAGTTCAACATGTAAGAAGTAGAAAGTACAGGTATTTGGGTTCAACATGTGAGAAGTAGAAAGTACAGGTATTTGAGTTCAACATGTAAGAAGTAGAAAGTAGATGTATTTGAGTTCAACATGTAAGAAGTAGAAAGTAGATGTATTTGAGTTCAACATGTAAGAAGTAGAAAGTACAGGTATTTGAGTTCGACATGTAAGAAGTAGAAAGTACAGGTATTTGAGTTCAACATGAAAGAAGTAGAAAGTACAGGTATTTGAGTTCAACATGTGAGAAGTAGAAAGTACAGGTATTTGAGTTCAACATGTGAGAAGTAGAAAGTACAGGTATTTGAGTTCAACATGTGAGAAGTAGAAAGTACAGGTATTTGAGTTCAACATGTAAGAAGTAGAAAGTACAGGTATTTGAGTTCAACATGTGAGAAGTAGAAAGTACAGGTATTTGAGTTCCACAAGTGAGAAGTAGAAAGTACAGGTATTTGGGTTCAACATGTGAGAAGTAGAAAGTACAGGTATTTGAGTTCGACATGTAAGAAGTAGAAAGTACAGGTATTTGAGTTCAACATGTAAGAAGTAGAAAGTACAGGTACTTGAGTTCAACATGTGAGAAGTAGAAAGTATAGGTATTTGAGTTCAAAATGTAGAAAGTCGGAGTAAAGTACTGATACCAGAGAAATGTACTACAGTAACGAAGTATTTGTACTCCGCTACTTCCCACCTCATAGTGCACACAGTCGGTGGTGGTTTTTAATTAGCGTTGCTCTTGCCACGGGGTTATTCTCGGTGTTTCTTTGACTCGCTGCCAGCCTGCTTCTCAGCGCTAAGTCGAGAACAAAGTCAGCGACATGAGAGTCGTTCGGGTTGAGACGCGCTGTGACAGCTTCCAGTGTTCGGCGGTGGGAATGTGTTGTTTTTTGGCTCAGTACTCCGGCACACTGGATTTGAAATGAAACTGTGACGGTGAGCTTTAATTTGAGGATGTTTCAGACTTCATTGTTACATTCCAAATCCAATTTTCTGGATCAGGAAACGAAAACAGCACAAAAAAAAAGGAAAGCGTGTTTGGATAATAATATTTTGCCGCCGTCCAAATACTAATGGATTATAGTCGGGTGTAGATTATGATCTTAAAGGGGCACTACGGTGATTCTACACATGCGGATCAGCCTGTAAAACACTTATATAATGCTGATTCAACACAAAGTCATAATCGAAACAGAAACACGTGGACACGGTGTCATGAAGGACGCAATTAAAATGCATGTTGGGGAAAGTCGGACCCCGCGTTAAGTCGTCGAATGCATCTAGATTACGCATAATTAACCACACTTTTAAATAGTATGCGGGGGACACTGCCACACTTCAGAGGTCTTTTCTTTTGGGAGATGCCAGACTTCATCACCCGGCAGACTCTGGCTGTTTCACATTGACGTCTGACCCTCCGTTTTGACTTGCAGGCCACATGTGAGAGTGCATGTCCACTTGGTTTAACCCCAGGATCACTTAAGGGCACATCATCCATTCAACCGTGCCACTCTCTTTGCTGCACGGCCGAAAGAAAGCCCTGCCGCCTGTTCCCATCCGAGCCGCTTTAAAGCGCTGACCAGGTCTTTCAGAAAGTACTTGCTTTGCCTGTTCCATGTTCGCTACCTTCAGCTGCAAGATAACTTTAAAATGCACTCGAATTTGCACCTGGAAGTCCAGAGGTGACCGCTTGATAGACGAGGCGGACGAAGCACCTGAAGGCGAATGTACAGAAGGAAGAAAGTAGTTCCCAGTCAGTTAAGAATATAGGAAGCAGCAAAGCTTCTGAAAAGACACATACATCACCACGTAAAGCCTCCTCCGGCTGTTGGAGAGCTCTGCAGGACTATTTATTTATGTCTTTGAAACTTTGATTCCATCGAAGTCTTATTATAAAAGTCTTTAAGGTCGGGAGGGTTTCGTTTGTTTTGCGGGAGATGTGGAGGATTGGCTCTAATGACCGTGTCCGGGCGTCGAGGATTAAGACGTATCGACGTGTTGGAAACCCTCCAACCGGCGGCGGCGGAATTCACGGACCTTCGGGCGGTTAGAAAATAATTGTGTTGCGGTGAGAAAGCTCGTTGACTGGTCTGTACCTTGGGTTGTTGCTACAACCTCCATGTGTGTCTACAGGGAACATCTGGCGTCGATGAAAAGACAGAGACTGTGAGGGAATATTCTGCTTAGGTATTCGACCTTTGACACGGTCCATGATGTTCTCCCTCCACTGTCTCCTCTCCCACGGCACAGGTCTGCGGCCTTGGGTATCTCTCTTAAGGCGGGGCAGCTTGGGCGCGTCGTCGTTGTTGCAGCTTATGGCCGGCTTATTGTGGCATCTCTACCTGTGGTCAAACCGTGGCCTCTTGACATGTCTCGTGAATTCTCCGGCCGAAGCTCCAAATAAACCGCCAGTGTTTACCATCAGAGCTCCAGCTCTCCTCGTGTCTCTGAGTCCTGAGCTCCTCTAACAATGCAACGTATATAATAAAATACAAATAAAAGTCTAAATACATGTAAATATAATATGACATGTACAAGAATAGAATATGAAATGAAATAATGTTCATGAAGACAAAATTAGATACGGTTTATTGCTGTGATTTAGATAAGTAGATGCAAGATGACAAACTAAGAATATGAACTGACTCGACCTGTGTGTGTGTGCGTGTGTGTGCGTGTGTGTGTGTGTGTGTGTGTGTGTGTGTGTGTATGTGTGTGTGTGTGTGTGTGTGTGCGTGCGTGCGTGCGTGCGTGTGTGCGTGTGTGCGTGTGTGCCTCAGCAGAATCCCTGTTCAGCGGCCTGGGGCTGGGCTCCGTGGTGGGCCTGGGCCTGGGGGCGCTGCTGGTCCTCCTGGTGCTGGTGGACGTGGGCTGCTTCTTCCTGCGTCACTGCGGCCTCCTGATGTGCATCACCCGCTCCGTCTGCGGCAAGAAGACCTCCACCAGCGGCAAGGGCAAGGAGATCGAGGAGGGGAAGGCCGCCTACCTGTGAGTGTCCTCTTCCTTTCTCCCCAGTAGATAAGGGTGCTCTCGAGTGTGCTCGCCAGTCACCGGGTCATTCATGCTGCTGCGGGTGTATCCGCACTGTAACACTATGTCAGTGTAATTCTGTGTAACAATGACCTGCACCCCCCGAGGGACTGATGGAAAGCTATACTTAGCACAGATGAAATTAAAACCTTTACAATCCTCAGAGAAGGAGAACAAGCTGGATTGTAACGTCTTTAAAACGATTCACAAAGTGGTCGTTGTCCGTCCTCTGTGCTCTCAGATTGAGCCGCACCGTCGAGGAGTCTTTCTCATGTGCCGCTCAGAATCTTAAGCATGTTCACTGTGAACGAGAAAGGAGACTTATTTCTATCGTTTACTGTAGGTACACCTTCAACAGCCGCCCCACCACCTTTTCAACCACAGTATGTCTCTGATTACGTCTTCCTCACTGCCATCAGTGCTGTCACCCGCGCCTCGCAGTGAACGTGCATGCATTGTGTGTGTCCGTGCATCCTGACGTGCATGTGTGACATCTCCACGCCGTGGGCTCCCATGCTTGGTGTTTGTGTATACATGATGCATGCCAGCGCCTCTGCATGCAGACGCTCTCAGGCCTCTCATCAGGCGGCCAGTGTCACTCCTCACACCCGCCGCGTGATGCGTTGAACTCCGCAGCGCCATGTTTGAGTTGTCAGTGTGCCAGCCCAGAGTCTTCTGCTGAGTCACTACGCTCACAGCACAGAGAGCAGACACACACACACACACACACACGCATCTCCAGCGTCCGTACAGCTCAGCGCTGCTGTCTTATCAGGTTCATTTCGTTATGGATTTTGGGGTTTTTTTACATGCTTTTTTAGTGCTTCCAGGAGGAGGAGAATTGCAGTGACTTTGTGTTAAACTAATTAAAGGTACGTGGCAGAGATATCGGCGCACTTCAGGAAGTGTAAGGGACTAGCACAATGTTGACAAAAAATTGTCCTAATACATTCCTCCGAGGCCAAGACGTCGAGATATAAGTCCAACAAAAGTGAATGCTACATTTCCCGTAAAGCCATTCGAGTCGTTTTCGATAAGGAGACGGGTTTCTTTGTGAAACGAGGGCTTACAGTCGACTGTGTGCACGATGCAGGCGCACTGAAAGACAACGGTGATGTCTGGACTGTGTTCCAGCCCCTCTGCACCAACCGGCTGAACAACACCCTGGTTGTATACACGTTGAATTCTTCTTTGAGCTAGTCCGGAGATAACGAAGTAATGCGGAGGCCATCTTTACTGCAGATGAGAGGCTGTTGCTGTTTGGGGGAGTGTGTGGCTTTAAGACAAAGGTGTTCGGGGGCAGAGATGTTAAAGTGCACACATCCTCTCCTCAAGTAGAAGTATAGATACTCGTGTTTAACAGTACTCTGGTAAAAGCAGAAGTACTGACTAAACTTCTTTACTCAAGTGTGGGCATGTACAGGTATTTGGGTTCAACATGTAAGAAGTAGAAAGTACAGGTATTTGAGTTCAACATGTAAGAAGTAGAAAGTACAGGTATGTGAGTTCAACATGAGAGAAGTAGAAAGTACAGGTATTTGAGTTCAACATGAGAGAAGTAGAAAGTACAGGTATTTGAGTTCAACATGAGAGAAGTAGAAAGTACAGGTATTTGGGTTCAACATGTAAGAAGTAGAAAGTACAGGTATTTGAGTTCAACATGTGAGAAGTAGAAAGTACAGGTATTTGGGTTCAACATGTAAGAAGTAGAAAGTACAGGTATTTGGGTTCAACATGTAAGAAGTAGAAAGTACAGGTATTTGGGTTCAACATGTAGAAGTAGAAAGTACAGGTATTTGAGTTAAACATGTAAGAAGTAGAAAGTACAGGTATTTGAGTTCAACATGTGAGAAGTAGAAAGTACAGGTATTTGAGTTCAACATGTAAGAAGTAGAAAGTACAGGTATTTGGGTTCAACATGTAAGAAGTAGAAAGTACAGGTATTTGAGTTCAACATGAGAGAAGTAGAAAGTACAGGTATTTGAGTTCAACATGTAAGAAGTAGAAAGTACAGGTATTTGTGTTCAACATGTGAGAAGTAGAAAGTACAGGTATTTGAGTTCAACATGTAAGAAGTAGAAAGTACAGGTATTTGTGTTCAACATGTGAGAAGTAGAAAGTACAGGTATTTGAGTTCAACATGTAAGAAGTAGAAAGTACAGGTATTTGAGTTCAACATGTGAGAAGTAGAAAGTACAGGTATTTGAGTTCAACATGAGAGAAGTAGAAAGTACAGGTATTTGGGTTCAACATGTAAGAAGTAGAAAGTACAGGTATTTGGGTTCAACATGAGAGAAGTAGAAAGTACAGGTATTTGAGTTCAACATGTGAGAAGTAGAAAGTACAGGTATTTGAGTTCAACATGAGAGAAGTAGAAAGTACAGGTATTTGGGTTCAACATGTAAGAAGTAGAAAGTACAGGTATTTGGGTTCAACATGTAAGAAGTAGAAAGTACAGGTATTTGAGTTCAACATGTGAGAAGTAGAAAGTACAGGTATTTGGGTTCAACATGTGAGAAGTAGAAAGTACAGGTATTTGAGTTCAACATGTGAGAAATAGAAAGTATAGGTATTTGGGTTCAACATGTGAGAAGTAGAAAGTACAGGTATTTGAGTTCAACATGTGAGAAGTAGAAAGTACAGGTATTTGAGTTCAACATGAGAGAAGTAGAAAGTACAGGTATTTGAGTTCAACATGTAAGAAGTAGAAAGTACAGGTATTTGGGTTCAACATGTAAGAAGTAGAAAGTACAGGTATTTGGGTTCAACATGTAAGAAGTAGAAAGTACAGGTATTTGAGTTCAACATGTGAGAAGTAGAAAGTACAGGTATTTGAGTTCAACATGTGAGAAGTAGAAAGTACAGGTATTTAGGTTCAACATGTAAGAAGTAGAAAGTACAGGTATTTGAGTTCAACATGTAAGAAGTAGAAAGTACAGGTATTTGGGTTCAACATGTGAGAAGTAGAAAGTACAGGTATTTGAGTTCAACATGAGAGAAGTAGAAAGTACAGGTATTTGGGTTCAACATGTAAGAAGTAGAAAGTACAGGTATTTGGGTTCAACATGTAAGATGTAGAAAGTACAGGTATTTGAGTTCAACATGAGAGAAGTAGAAAGTACAGGTATTTGAGTTCAACATGTGAGAAGTAGAAAGTACAGGTATTTGGGTTCAACATGTAAGAAGTAGAAAGTACAGGTATTTGAGTTCAATATGTGAGAAGTAGAAAGTACAGGTATTTGAGTTCAACATGTGAGAAGTAGAAATTACAGGTATTTGAGTTCAACATGAGAGAAGTAGAAAGTACAGGTATTTGGGTTCAACATGTAAGAAGTAGAAAGTACAGGTATTTGGGTTCAACATGTAAGAAGTAGAAAGTACAGGTATTTGAGTTCAACATGTAAGAAGTAGAAAGTACAGGTATTTGGGTTCAACATGTGAGAAGTAGAAAGTACAGGTATTTGGGTTCAACATGTGAGAAGTAGAAAGTACAGGTATTTGAGTTCAACATGTAAGAAGTAGAAAGTACAGGTATCTGGGTTCAACATGTGAGAAGTAGAAAGTACAGGTATTTTGGTTCAACATGTGAGAAGTAGAAAGTACAGGTATTTGAGTTAAACATGTAAGAAGTAGAAAGTACAGGTATTTGAGTTCAACATGTGAGAAGTAGAAAGTACAGGTATTTGAGTTCAACATGTAAGAAGTAGAAAGTACAGGTATTTGGGTTCAACATGTAAGAAGTAGAAACTACAGGTATTTGAGTTCAACATGTAAGAAGTAGAAAGTACAGGTATTTGAGTTCAACATGTAAGAAGTAGAAAGTACAGGTATTTGTGTTCAACATGTGAGAAGTAGAAAGTACAGGTATTTGAGTTCAACATGTAAGAAGTAGAAAGTACAGGTATTTGGGTTCAACATGTGAGAAGTAGAAAGTACAGGTATTTGAGTTCAACATGTGAGAAGTAGAAAGTACAGGTATTTGGGTTCAAAGTGTTAGAAGTAAAAGTAAAAAGTCGTCAGAAGAATTAGTAGTGGAGTAAAGTAGCCTACTGATACCAGAATGTACTTAAGTACAGTAACGAAGTATTTGTACTCCACTGCTTCCCACCTCTGCCAGGGTCATAGACGGTCCTCTCCGCCCGGTTCCTCACCCCTCTGTGATGTTGAAACGTAGCAGGCAGCAGCCAGAGGGTTTAACTTTGAGGAGGATGCAAGGCTGTCTTTCCATTAAGAATCTGTCGAGTTGTGCCAGGATCACTCGGGGCACGATGGGCTCTATAATTGCCTCAGGGGGAAGTTGTAAAGGCGTTCGAAGCGGCAACATTGGCTTCAAAAGTCTGTCTTCTTCTCCAGTTTCTGTGTTACCTGGAAGTTCTTCACTGAGTGTGTTCAGCAGGTGAAACGGACAGAAATCGTTGAGAAAAAAAAATCCAATTAAAGTTAGAAAATTCAACAAATAAATATATGTTTTACTTTAAAGTCATTGGAAGTTTTACAGTCTTTCATTTTGAATCTTTTCCCAACTTTTCTTCCGAATTATCTCCAGGCGTTTTCTTCATATCCTCTGCTGGCGATAGTCACAGTTTATCCCGCTCCAGCCTGTCAGTCAGTGATCAGGGAGGAGATGTGCGCCTGCCAGACAGAACCTGAGGGAGGCAAACACGTTCAGTCCCGATTTAAATACAGAAAGAAACTTTAATTATGCGACTAGTTCTGTACTGATATTTAAAAGCCCCATTTAAACCAATGGCTATCCCCACATTGACCTAAATCCAATTAATTCTGTGCATACAGTAAAATTACGATATCTTCCTGGTTTGTGTCACGGTTGTGCGGGAGAGCTTTGTGCCCACGTCACAGAACCGTTTTCTGCTTACATGTGAGGCTCGCTGACAGTCTGCACACTCTGATGGATCACAGCAGGAAATATAAAACAGAATACCAGATTAAAGTTAAGCTCCCGCAGTGCTTGGAAATATGAAAAATATTTCTACAACGGCACCAACCACGACGGAAAAATACATACTTTTTGTTTTTATTTTGACATTTGTCAGTTTATACCGAGGCGCTGGATCGCTCACTTTACCCTGAAATTAAATGAACTCAGTGGGCTGACACTCGAGCACAGACGCCGCAGGAATTAAACATGAAACAAGCCCCCAGAATGCATCTGTCTGAAAACACTTCGTCCCCATTAATGTTTAAAATATAAATCTTTGGTAAAGACACAATATCTCGGGGTTCACAGCTATAAAACAGGCGGTTAAAAAGCTGATTTCTTCATAATTACCCATTGTGGACTATTATTTTGTTCCCTTTACACGTCATATGACATTAATACATGAAACATTTAGTTTTGGGCTGCAGACAATGAAGTGAAAGGCGCCGGGATGTAATTAAAAGTGATGGATTGTAAGTGCTTTGGCCAGTCATCCATGATTAGATGCCCTCCTGTGATTAAGGCTTTGTGCTACATCGCATTTTATTATGCAAGCGCGAGCATTTTCCCCCTCGTTGTCGCGCGAGTAAACACAAACGTTGTGTACACAAATCATTACAGGGATGGAGACACTCTTTTCAGGGATGGGAAGCAGCTTGCTGAGGAGTCTGACGTTTCATTAAGAGTGATCTTGAAGTCTTAACATGTCATCGTCTGGAGGAGATGAAAGGCTTTGGAGGGCGCACACCTGACTCCGCTAATGGACGAGCAGAAGCATCTTGTTTGGCCTCGGAGAAGCTTCCACACACTCTTACCACACAGCTTCTCTCACGGTCAGGCAGCGCAGATCCCCGTGTGAACGCGTCCACGGAGCGGCCCCTCAGTAACACTTCCACTCGCCGTAAACGAAGGTGAACGTGGAGATTAAGAGTAAACGAGTGTTTCTCAGAGGCTTTTTATCTGTCCTCCGTTCGGTAGATGGCCTCGTGCTGAGTCAGTTCTGCAGCGGGAACGACGAGTCGCTCCCGCTGGGCTTTGGCGTCACTTTGAAACTTACAGATTGCAAATGTAACTGGGCTGGTTTGACGCCACATGTGATCTCTGCATTGTGTTGTGTAAATAAATGAGAACGACTTCTGTGCAAAACAGAATGTAATAATTAAAGCAGGAAATGGCTTCATCAGCTTTCTAACTTCACTTCTCCTCAGTGGGGCCTGAAGCTAACTCAGGAAAGTATACAGAGTTCTAAATAATACAACTAACAGATATACATCTATCCATGGTGGCAAACCGGCTTTTCTTTGTAAACCAATGTACACAAATATAACCATTAAAGGTGGGGTAGGTCAGTTTGAGAAACCGGCTCGAGATCGCTAGAATTTGAAAATACACAACCGGAGAAAATCTGCCACTTCCTCACAGAGCCCCTCCCCCAACACACACACGAACGCGCACATGACCAATGAGGGCACGAGATAAGTGTGTGCCCCGATGGAAGGCTGACAGGCAGGTAGGCCATCTTTTCACAGTACCACTTCTACAGATGACATTTGTGTATGTATTTTTTTGTCAAAGCACTTCAGATATTCATTGCTATCCGGATGTTAAGAGCATTCCATGGAATATAACAAAAAGTGTATCTCGAGCCGGTTTCTGAAACGTACCTACCCCACCTTTAAGTGCTTTGACAAAGAATCCATAAAAAAATGTCATCTGTAGAAGCCGTAATACTGTAAAAAGTACAACCAATCGGACGGCCTACCTGCCTGTCAGCCTTCCATCGGGGCACACACTTATCTCGTGCCCTCATTGGTCATGTGCGCGTTCGTGTGTGTTGGGGGAGGGGCTCTGTGAGGAAGTGGCAGATTTTCTCCGGTTGTGTATTTTCAAATTCTAGCGATCTCGAGCCGGTTTCTTAAACTTACCTACCCCACCTTTAATTTACACTTACATAACAAACGATACAATTTACAGTTACAAAACACAAAAAGAATACCCACATACCGGTGCGAAACAGAATGTAATAATTAAAGCAGGAAATGGCTTCATCAGCTTTCTTGCTTCACACCTTCAGTGGAAGAAAACACCCACGTGTTAGCATATAGCTAAACTTTAGATTGAAGCGCTGCACATTATATAAACTACAACATATAGATATTAACTGCAAATAGGTGTGGCTTGTGTGAAGTGTAACATTAAACAATCTATTAACATATCAAATACAACATTTATGACGCCACTCGTTCCACGTACTTCTCCTCAGTGGGGCCTGAAGCTAACTGAAGCAAGCTGCGCGGGTCTGCGGAAATGCGCCGGTGCCGAGAGTACCAAAATAAAACGTACTTTTCAAAATAAAAGCATCTAAAAAATAAAGTGACAGTTTTACAAATAAAGTATGGACAATGATTTTTCTGAAATATAAACAAGTGAAGTTATACATCGGTTACACAAACTCACATCTGCAATGCACGCTCTAAAATAACTCTCATACATGAAGTAAATAACAGTCGAGGCTCCACATAGAAATATGAACCCGCTTAATAAGTCGTTTTTTAGGAAACGGACTGTGATTTTTACTCGACAGTCTTATCTGTTGCTAAAAGTCAGCCGTCACCGAATCCATGATCTCCTGACTCTTTGGTTTGCCTCTGGGAAGCAGCTTCAGAGATGAGACGGTATCTCCGGAGTGTGACCTGGCACCACGCAGCGTACAGCAAACTGCCCGAGGAACAACGGAAACATACCGGACGGTCACCTCTCTAGGAGAAGCTAACGGGAAGAAAATATATTGTTTTTATTGATCGTTGCGTTTCAAAGACGACCCTAGCATGTGGGGATTACAGCAGATATGTCCTTCTCGCTCCATAGCGTTCCATGCCTTAAAGGACACGGGTCGATTATTATAGATAGTTTATAAGTTACAAACATGTGATTTGAACAGCTGCCTGGAGAGATAACATGTAATGTATCCCTGGTTTGTTTTCCCCTTCCTCGAGTGGGTCATTTAGGTTTGTGTGCATGTCAATGGCCTCCGAAGTTCAGATTGAGAAAAGGAAACACCTTCGAGATAAAATAAGACGTACTTTATTGATCCCAATGTGGGACATGTTTGCGTTGCAGCAGGCATTGCACATTAGAGAAATTCAGAGTAGAAATAAACAATTCTAGAATGTCAACATGTCAAAATAGAAGTAAAACAACATCAAGAATAGAAATACCAATTAACAGTAAACAATATATCTGTTCAGAGACGCAGTGAGTAAAGAACCGTGTGTTCAGGTTACCAGCGTTCCTTCCCCAGTGTGGGATCAGTGAACGCTTCCCACATGTTTGCAGAAGCTCTCGATGTGAACATAAGTCCAATCTGCGTTTGCATGGAGCTAATGGGACATGAAATTGGCTTCAACACCCACCAATCGACCAATGGGAGCCCCCTCTGGCCTTTTGTAATATGTGGGCCGAGATGCATGCCGCCGAACACATCTCGTGAAAGTGCCTTTTAAAATGGACTAGACCCAGTTCATAAAATACAAATCTGCATTACCTGACAATATGGCAGTAAAACGCCTTTAAATAGACGAATAATTGAGATTTAAAGACGTTTGTTGGAGCCAGTATTTTGATTTGATAAGAAAGGCCACATAATTGGGACGTCTGTAGTCAAAGCACTATAAAGGACTACAATTCCCACGGCGCCGGTGCTAAAGCCACAGTGATGGGCAACGAGTTCTGTTCAAGGCGTGGAGTGGCTCGGTGGAAAGACAAGGAAGGAAGCCACGACGGCGTTATTGAAAGAGTAAAGATACAACACTATCTGATCCTATTGGATTAAATGTCAATAAATATTATTTTTAAGCTGAAATCCAAATTCTACTTAATGAATAATATATAAGCCATCCAAAGACATTTCATGTGTTCAGTTGCTCGGTTTTGGAGTTTGTGCCGAAAAAACCCTGAAAATGCAAATGATTTCCAGTGTTATGGCTGATAAGGGGGGGCGGTGCTGATGAGGGGGGGGGGTGCTGATGAGGGGGGGGGGTGCTGATGAGGGGGGGCGGTGCTGATGAGGGGGGGGGGTGCTGATGAGGGGGGGCGGTGCTGATGAGGGGGGGGCGGTGCTGATGAGGGGGGGGGTGCTGATGAGGGGGGGGCGGTGCTGATGAGGGGGGGGCGGTGCTGATGAGGGGGGGGGCGGTGCTGATGAGGGGGGGCGGGTGCTGATGAGGGGGGGGCGGTGCTGATGAGGGGGGGGGCGGTGCTGATGAGGGGGGGGGTGCTGATAAGGGGGGGCGGTGCTGATGAGGGGGGGGGGTGCTGATGAGGGGGGGCGGTGCTGATGAGGAGGGGGCGGTGCTGATGAGGGGGGGCGGTGCTGATGAGGGGGGGGCGGTGTTGATGAGGAGGGGCGGTGCTGATGAGGAGGGGCGGTGCTGATGAGGGGGGGGGCGGTGCTGATGAGGGGGGGCGGTGCTGATGAGGGGGGGCGGTGCTGATGAGGGGGGGCGGTGCTGATGAGGAGGGGGCGGTGCTGATATGGGGGGGGCGGTGCTGATGAGGGGGGGGCGGTGCTGATGAGGGGGGGCGGTGCTGATGAGGGGGGGCGGTGGTGGGGGGGGCGGTGCTGATGAGGGGGGGGCGGTGCTGATGAGGGGGGGGTGCTGATAAGGGGGGGGCGGTGCTGATGAGGGGGGGGGGTGCTGATGAGGGGGGGCGGTGCTGATGAGGAGGGGCGGTGCTGATGAGGGGGGGCGGTGCTGATGAGGGGGGGCGGTGTTGATGAGGAGGGGCGGTGCTGATGAGGAGGGGCGGTGCTGATGAGGGGGGGGGCGGTGCTGATGAGGGGGGGCGGTGCTGATGAGGGGGGGGCGGTGCTGATGAGGGGGGGCGGTGCTGATGAGGAGGGGCGGTGCTGATATGGGGGGGCGGTGCAGAACGCCGTGTCAACCAAATAGAAACCCAGGACACGAGCATCGCCGAGCGACAGTCTGCTAATGTCCGGACAGATCATCCCGACCCGATGCCTCGTTCCAGTAGAGTTGTAAACCCCACGTTGAACATGAGGGACAGCGCGGTTTCCTCATTGATTCCCCTTATTAAATCAACTCCAGTCCCACGAGACGCAGCGAAGAAGAAGAAGAAAGGATTTAGAAAGCTTTGATGTGTACAAAAAAAACCCGCAGCTCGATATTTTCCTCATATTTTGCACTTTCACTGTTTATTGTTGTCTGGGTCTTTTGTTGTTTAGGCGTGGGAGCGACTTTCCGCTGAGGGACAAATTGCCTCGAGACGTCCCTCGCTGTAAATTCAGCTCTATTTCCAAAATGAAACGACAAAAGATAAACAACTGTTTGTTTCACACGGGTCCAAGCGCGGTTCACACTTTGTCTCTGTGGGACGTCAATAAGGGGGGTCAGGTACTTAGATGGGACAACATGTGCTAACATGGATTTGTAGACAAACAAAGGCATTACATACTACGACATAGCGAAGAATGGGCCACCTGTGAAGAGGATTTAAACATCAAGCACTATCCATTTTTAAATGTCTTAAAACAGTGCTATTTGAATATTAATGTGGGTCTTCAACCCTCCTATTGTCTTCGTGTCCCCCCTTACTCCTGGTTTAACTGCTATTACATTAACACACAAAACATTAATCATCACCACATTTCATTTAACACCCTTTCAAACTGTAAATAGATAGATAGATCTTTATTTGTCATTGTACCGACAATATAAAATCAATAAAAACCATAAATGGGACTTAAAAAAGACATGTTAGGGTTAGACAAACGATTGTATGAGTCTCCTGGTGTTACATGAAGAACTGCAGTAAATATGCAAAGAACAGACACTGAACATGTACTGCGTGCCTGGTGTGATCCATGTGGGGGAGGGGCACAACAGAGCGGGAAATGTATCAATTGCTCTGTGTGTGTGGTCTAGCATTACTCTACTTGTGGGGACCTAAATCTGTTTACACAGTCACGTGGGGACTCGCCTCCCTTATGGGGACAAATTGGAGGTCCCCATAAGGGGATCATTAATTTTAGGGTGAAGACTTGGTTAGGATTAAGGTAAGGGTTAGGCATGTGTTGGTTATGGTTAAGGTTAGGATACGTCTCCAGGAAATGCATGTAAGTCAATGTAATGTCCCCTGACGCAATGTTTGGTGAATCGGAAAATATTTGTACCTATTTCTTGGATTTCTACTCCGTACGCACCTTCCCACGCGAAACCTACGCACGGCGTTATACACGAGGCCCCGTGGAGCATGAGCAACATCTATCTGTGCCGCCTCGTGAAGGGTTCTTATATTTAATATCCCGGCTGCCTTTTCACTTCAATTAAAAGCAGCCTTATTAATCCCAAAGGGTGCACGCAGAGGTCTGAAAGGTGATTACTGGCCGTCTCCAAAGCAGGAAGGACACACTCTGTGGAGAACTCCATTACATGTGCCTGCTTCACACAAAGACATCCCATAGGTGGTCACTCCAGTGCATTCACGTTCATTGTAAATGTCCCGTAATTGCGGTCGTGATGCGTGTGTCGTGTGGATTTAGCATTCATGTCTCGTTCTCTCTCCCCGCAGGAAACTACCGCTGAAGGAAGAAAATGGAAAAGAGTGTCTCAAGCCGGATACGATTGAAATCAAAGTGCACGGTGACAACTTCATCCACACAAAGCTCGACGACAGCAAAGCGTAGAAAGAGGGGGGCGGCGACCAAAAGAACATTCGGATGACGAGACCAAAACCCAGAGAAAAAAGTGGAGTGAAGCACCATATCTGTTTATATCGATGCCCCAGCGACGGGCATGTGTACATACAAATAATAGGGAGAAAATAGAGAGGAAGGGTCGACCTTTTCGACACCCTGTATCGTGTTCTCAACAAACATGGCGAAGGCTCTCAATGATTGTATTTTCTTTGTTTTGTATCATCAGACATTCCATGCAGTTAAAAGTAAACGATGCATCCCTCTTTACGACTTCTTACACTCCCGCTTGTTAGTGTCCTCACAGCGAGGGCATCGTTCCACCCTCACCGCGGGATTATCGTTGTTATGTAATCGCCTGTTTCCATGCCCGAGCGTTCGACGACAGCAGCCGTTTATTAGCCCGGCCATGTGTGCGGCAGGCGCTGAGGCTTTCCAGCCAGCTGACATGGGGGGTCTGATAGCTTCAGGTACATGTTCCGGGAGGTTCCTCTCCATTTCCAAAGGCTGGATCAGTGTTTCAAACAGACCTGGGGTCAGTATCGGGAAGTCTTTGAACAGCTAGCAAAGCCTTTTATATCGACACTGGACGTTTTGTTCATGTTCAAACAGCGTTGAAAGTGTCCTGGCGTCGCGTAACCGTTGCCGGGTGAATGTTAAGGCATGGGAACAGACGACACACAGCTCTGCTGACGGGACATACATCTCCGTGTTGTTTTTTTATATTGATTTCATTCCTGTCTCAGATCCGCGTCCATTTTTGAGAAAAATACTTTTGGTTGTCGGTCTGATCCGCGACTCTCTGATGTTGTCATGTGTTGTACATAGGTGGAAAAAAAAGAATATTTTACAGAGCTTTTATGTAAATATACCCTAAAGGATGTGTCTTTTTTCAAAATGCAACAGGTATGGCTTTTTTTGTGAACGCTCCTCAAATGAAAAGGTTATTTTTCTTCCTCTGTTGTGCTTTTGGTCCGAAGTTCAGTGATGGTATAATATTGCTTTTTCACGTCATTTGCTTTCCGTGTCCGAAGGCTATTTCAATGGAGACAGCAACTACGGCCTTCTCTTTTTTCGTTCCCCCCTTCGTGGCCCAATGCCTCTTCAAACGAGTTTTTCATCGTGCTGCTTTGTCACCACAGAATGTGTCAGAAGGTTGCATTTCATTGTGGTGCTGTGAATTCTGGGAAATGTAGTTTTAGGATCGTGGATTGTATTTGACGACACTGGACTGAAACGGACGTGTTTAACTACCTAGGACGACTGTGTGTGTGTGTGTGTGTGTGTGTGTGTGTGTGTGTGTGTGTGTGTGTGTGTGTGTGTGTGTGTGTGTGTGTGTGTGTGTGTGTGTGTGTGTGTGTGTGTGTGTGTGTGTGACCACAGAATGTGTCAGAAGATTGCATTTTATTGTGGTGCTGTGAATTCTGGGAAATGTAGTTTTAGGATCGTGGATTGTATTTGACGACACTGGACTGAAACGGACGTGTTTAACTACCTAGGACGACTGTGTGTGTGTGTGTGTGTGTGTGTGTGTGTGTGTGTGTGTGTGTGTGTGTGTGTGTGTGTGTGTGTGTGTGTGTGTGTGTGTGACCACAGAATGTGTCAGAAGATTGCATTTTATTGTGGTGCTATGAATTCTGGGAAATGTAGTTTTAGGATCGTGGATTGTATTTGACGACACTGGACTGAAACGGACGTGTTTAACTACCTAGGACGACTGTCTGTGTGTGTGTGTGTGTGTGTGTGTGTGTGTGTGTGTGTGTGTGTGTGTGTGTGTGTGTGTGTGTGTGTGTGTGTGTGTGTGTGTGTGTGTGTGTGTGTGTGTGTGTGTGTGTGTGTGTGTGTGACCACAGAATGTGTCAGAAGATTGCATTTTATTGTGGTGCTATGAATTCTGGGAAATGTAGTTTTAGGATTGTGGATTGTATTTGACGACACTGGACTGAAACGGACGTGTTTAACTACCTAGGACGACTGGATGTCAGAGTACAGTGGTGTGTGTGTGTGTGTGTGTGTGTGTGTGTGTGTGTGCACGTGTGTGTGTGTGCACGTGTGTGTGTGTGCATGTGTGTGTGTGTGTGTGCACATTAAGATTTCAGAATAAAGAGTCCCGGTTTCCCGTCATAAGCTAAATTAAAGAATCCTTGCTACCTTGCTATTCTGGACGTTATGTTGTTCTAATGTATTCCTTGTTTTATTATGTATTTATTTTAGTGTATTGTGGAGTACACTCTTTGTTTTCGATGCATCGTGCAAGTCGTACAAGATGCAATGACCAAGTTTCAGAGCGTCGGTAAAACTCGACGGCGTAGTTCTCGACAGTGATGCATTCCCCTCACACTCACCGGTTTTTATCTCATAAGCTTTCTTGTACCGGCATATCTCAAAAAGACGGTCGTACCACGGAGAGGTTCGCTGCCTGTTACGATGACTGTAAATACGGGAGCACAGTGCCTGGAGGCTATACGATTTGTACATGTTCTTTTGTATTTGAATATGAGTCTTAAGAACCCCCCTCTCTCATCCTCCGTCTCCTCCCTCATATCCTGTTCCTGTAGGGGTAAAACAGGTGTGTTTGAGCTCAGTGTACAGTGTGTGTCGTCCTCCCCCCCTTCCCTGCTGAGTGTGCTTTGTGCAGGAAGTGGGAACTATTGATGTCTCTCTGTACGTACCTGTGGAACACTTGTGACTCCTGTCATTGGCCGCTGTAAATAAACATGTCCTGGTAGAAGAGAGTGGCACGTTGCTGTGTGTTGTTTGATTTCTTTTACATGTCAAAGCATGTGCTCCCATCGAAGGTAATAATGTTCCCTAAAGATGTGTCGTCTTTATTTTATTCCCATTTGTCAAGATGATCCTTGAGACCAAAGTAGGTTCATGAAGTCACTTTTCTTACTGAGTGTGAGATAAAATTATCGCGATCTCATGGCTGTACGGTGAAGCAAAGTTAGCTTAGCATAAGGACTGGGTTAGCCTGATGTTAATCTGTTACTAGGGAACAATTAATGCTTCCGTCGTCTTATTAAGAGCATGAGGTAATGTTTAACTATTGCCTCTTGTGGCCAGTATTACCATAAGTGCGTCACGTCTAGAAATAAGTCACGAGCGTACGTCCTAAGTGTGACTGACGGGAAAAAACCGAGGGAGAGATGAGATAGTAGAGAAACGAGCATTAAATTAAATACTTCAGAGGAGGTCATGTGACCGCTACGGGAAGGAAAGATATTGATACTTACTGGCCGTTTCTCAATCGCGAGGATGCTGGCTTGGTAGTCGCGTACTTCCAAGTCACTTCCTTCAGAAACCAGTATGCTTCCAAGCCACGGCTACGGAAAACTCTCTCTAACGGTTTCAACATAAACTGTACCGAAAGTAAATACCTCGCGATGTCTATCTAATTATGAACTTGCTTTACTTTCACATTTTTGCTGATAACAAAGTCACATATTTACCAACACATGTTCTACGCCACTACATTTAAATGCGTGCTGCGTCGGTTCAGCCATTCTCCGCAAGGGTTTTTGAAATTGGTCCGCGCGCAAAGCATTGTGGGGGATTTTAAGGACGCGAAGTCTACCCATGCGCAGCCTCGAAATTTCCCCCAAACCAAGGACGCGGCCTCGGTGGAATTCCGAGTGTGCTGGAGATTGAAACGGTCCTTCGGCGGCACTCGATGACGTAGCATCCTTGAAATATTGGCTTGGAAGCCAGAATCCTCGAGATTGAGAAACGGCCACTGTGTGAACGTTTCATTGAAATCCTCTGTATTGTCGGCCTTGCTGCAGAAGTATACGCTTCTCCACGAAGACACAACTTAAAGGTGGGGTGGGTAAGTCTGAGAAACCGGCTCGAGATACACTTTGTGTTATATTCCATGGAATGCTCTTAACATCCCGATAGCAATGAATATCTGAAGTGCTTTGAAGCCGTGGCGCTGTAAAAAGCTCGACCAATCATCTGAGCCGGCTAAAGTAACTGGACGGCCTACCTGCCTGTCAGCCTTCCATCTGGGCACAAACTGATCTCGTGCCCTCATTGGTCATGTGCGCGTTTGTGTGTGTTGGAGGAGGGGCTCTGTGAGGAAGTGGCATATTTTGTCCGGTCGTGTATTTTCAAAATTCTAGCGATCTCGAGCCGGTTTCTCCAAAATGACCTCCCCCACCTTTAAGTATCTTTTCATTAGTTCACCGTTGAAATCGACACAGTGCTATTTCCATCAAGGTCATTCCGAAAGCTCCCGTTTCCAATGCTAACGGCGTAGCATCTAAATCTGTCCTCCCTTTCCTCGAAACAGTCGAAGCGCTTTAAGATAACAACCAGAGAGACGGAGAAGCTCTGCTCAAAGGAGGAATTAAAACAATTGTGAGTAGCACGAGGCAGCCCCAGTGCTCCCTGACAAAGCGGCGCTCTCATTTGAAGTCAGCAGATAAGGTTTCCTCAGACGTCTCCGTCCCACGAGAGCGGAAGCAGCAGGCCTCTGCTAACAAGAGGAACAAACTTCAAGTCGTCTCCCACCGGGGCTCAGAGGGAGTCTGCACATCAAACGGTCTCGTTTGGACGGAGAGAGGCAGAAGGAGGGCATCGGCCCCGCTGGGAGGGGAGGGGCGCGGGTCGACCAATCACAGGAAGACACTGTTGAAGCTGATTTCTTTATTTCTATTTATAATGAAATATTATGAATGTTTTGCATACGATGTATTATTGTTTAGATTGATGCCGACTATCAATGGGTTAATATGATGACGTCACACAGGCGTGTTCATGAAGAGGCAAACAATGTAATAACCGCACGATAGAGACCGCATGGTGGATGAGAAAACGTACCCAACATATACGCCCGTATGGCTTTGAATCTTTTGTTTGATTACACGTCGCTTGCAAGTCGCTTCTATCCAAAGCGACGCATTTCAGTTGAACATTCGCTTGGTTCGATTTCTTTAAATAAGACGGGATATTTAGGTAAATCAGATCTCGTTTTGACCAGTGTGAAGGAGCCGGGTACAGAAAACCAGGAGTGCAGGTCGAGGTGCAAAAATACGGATTTTATTGACCCAATATATGTACAGTTTTAAGATGGGTAATAAAATCAAGTAGGTTTAAACAAAAAGGTGTAGATATGAACAGACGGCATGTCAACGCACAAGCAGAACGTCACAAAAATGGGTGACATCCTGTGTGCTCGTCTGTCCAAGAGCAACTCACGTACACACACACCCCCCCCCTCACATACCCCAGGAATGTATAGCACTACTGGTCAGTCCATTATTGCATGCAGGGGGAAGAGGCTCTAAAAAGGGGTGGCTTCAATGGAGTGGCCTCTTCCAACACCCCTCAGGGTTTGAGAGGAATGGCGTAGTCCAATTAGCTGACACGCCTATAAAGGCAGGTGAGCTGTAAGACATGACGATAGGATTACACACAACACAAATCACAACACATACTTTAATCTCTGTGTAATGTAAACAAAATTATAACCTTTACGATGTGTGTTCGTTTGTGAGGCCCTCACAACCAGAATCAGGAAGTGTTGCAAATGCTCAAAGGTTAGTCGGTGAAGTTCTAATAAATACGTGTTTCATCTGAGATACAACTCAAAATAAGATGATTTGACTCAACAGGAAGAAGCATTGTCTAAAGACCTGATATCTCACTGCAGCGTCACTTCTGAAGTTATTGTCTTGTATCAGGCGGAGAGGCATATTCTGACTAGATGTTAGACAGATGTACTGGGCAAGACTTCAAGTTTTTGTAGTGTGACAGACGGGTGATTACTTTCTGGAACACACACACACACACACACACACACACACGTCGGCAAACAGTGTGTTTTCGAGTACTGAAGTATCGTGGGAAGATAGCAGTGACGTGCGGGGAGGTTCGTGGCTGGTGAGGCACGGACTCTTTCAGTCAGATTTACAAATATTATATTTTGACCTTAATCGAAATGTTCGGTTATTTTCAAAAGCTTTTTTAGTCTGATGCTTGGATTCATTTTAAACGGACCGTTCAACAAAAGGATACCCAACATCTAAATATTGGACTGTTCTTTCTTAGTAAGATCCCATGTTCATTTTACAATGGTGGTCTTCCCTAGACTTGAAGATGAAGTCCACGCTCTCCTTCTGGACACACTCTCCATTACTTGTTTGTAAAAGTCCTCCTTATCTCCCTCTAGTTTCAAAACAAAGTTTGTTGTTCGCGTCTACCGTCTCTGCGTAGACTAACAGTAGAACCTGTGGGCTCACTTGCGCCCCCTGCAGTGCGGCAGAGGTTATGACTGCCCTCCAGGTGCTCTTTTCATAGCCGTTGTATGATGAGACCAGCGGGCCTAAATATCATATATACGTGAAATAAGTTATTTAGAGACTATGGATGGCGAGGATACATGTAATAAAGGGATCTACAAACATTACATTGGTGACATACAGTGAGATGGTGCAGGCATGCGCTCAGGGCAGCCAGTTACTGTGGGTTTACGAGAGGCAGAGCTCGTCCCCCGCCTCACTCCTCATCGCTACCCGTAGTTGTAGCGGAGCTCGGCCAATTTGCTGATTTTGACTATAAAAAGCGATTGGAATCAAACATAAATCACACTTACAGCACAGATCCGTGGAGACATTTTATTATTATTACTATTTAGTTTGTCTTTAGTTGTTTTTCCGGTGCATTGGAGTGTGACAGGTGACGAGGCTGCCTCCCCTGACTGCACGTCGCTGGAAGATAAGCCTTCAGGTAATATTCCTCCTCTAATCTTCCCGTTTGCAGAAGCCTCCCGTGATACTGTTCCCTGACAGCACCTTCTTCCGAGGTAGAGGAAGAAGTTTGGGAAGAGGCCTCCCTGCCATCGTGGACGTTTCCATGCATGCACTTAAATGACTCCTTGCTCCTTGCCTACATGCAAGGCAGCGGAGCGTCTTCCAACTCAAACCTCACGAGCCAATCCAGTTGAGAGCTTTTTTGGAAAGCTTCCACTTCCTTAATCTGCTGATTTCAGACTCTCCCAGCAGAGGGTGTGTGTGTGTGTGTGTGTGTGTGTGTGTGTGTGTGTGTGTGTGTGTGTTTAAAAGCTTCACCAGAGTTCCACATTACTTTATTTTTCAGAGTGTGGTGCTTTCGTGGCAACTTAACAAAGGTCTGGCAACAACAACAAAACGCAGCGCCATATCGGCACTAGTCTTCAAATCCTCCACAGGGTCCCCTTTAAGATGGAGGATCATGAGATTTCACTCCCCGTTCTGCTTCGGTCCCTGCACACAAACACGATGCCCTTACGTGCACTCTTCAACTCGAAGTAGGATTTATCTGATGGATACCAATCTTCCCTTAAATTACCGCACCATGCCTGATAGGGAGGTTGTGTCTTTCTGTATGTGGCCCTCTGTGAAAAAAGGTTGGACACCCCTGTTGTCGTTAGTTAGTTTAGTCAATTTATTGAACATGTCAGAAACAAAAAAATATAACAATAATATATATATATATTCTCTTTTTTTTCACTCAGATTAATAATTATAACAAAGTACCAACAAATATTTTTTTTATATTATAAAACATTATGTCATCGTCATCAGCGACATGTACATTAAGCTATATATATTGCATGAGTCTGGATATTTTGCACGTTGTATGCAAGGTAATATGTAAAGTAGATGCTAAAAGCTCCATCAAGGTTAGCCAGCAGAGGAGTTGAAGCGTGCCTCAAAACGACTTCTCAGCAGAGTTTCCTGTCGGTACTTTTAACATTAAGGTTTGAGTTCAGCAGAAGAAGCGTCACTTAGCATTTCAGCCTCGCGTCCTGGTTCATTCGGAGCTACAGCTGAATGTGCCGTACTCTCCTCCTGCCTTCACATCTGTCAAACTCAATATAACCTTATTAACCGGCAGGAGAGGAGAGGCTGGCCGAGCATCCTTAATATAATCAAGAAGTAGCTGACTGATGTTTGGTAAATCAGTGTCACACGCTTCTTAAATTGGCTTTCAGGGGGAACACAGCGCTGAACAACATGGAGCAGACGCGGATTCAAAAGATTCAACGGTTTTAGAGTCGTATGCAGATTCTGCTCCTCCAACAGTGCAACATATATAATCACATACTAATATGATACAGATGGATGGATGGAAAGATAGATTGATGGATGGGTAGATGGATGGATGGAAAGATAGATTGATTGATGGATGGGTAGGTGGATGGATAGATAGATGGATGGACGGATGGATAGATGGATGGATGGATGGATGGACGGACGGACGGACGGATGGATAGATATATTGATGGATGATGGATAGATGGATGGATAGATGGATGGATGGAAATATGGATGGATAGATATATAGATGGATGGATGGAAAGATAGATGGATGGATGGACGGATGGATGGATGAATAGATATGTGGATAGATGGATGGATGGATGGATAGATATATAGATGGACGGACGGACGGACGGACGGATGGATGGATGGATATGTGGATGATGATAGATGGATGGATGGATGAATAGATATGTGGATAGATGGATGGATGGCTGGACGGACGGACGGACGGACGGATGGATGGATGGATGCACAGATAGACACTTAACAGAGCTCAGGTGTTTAGCTCTGGAATTCAACGAAACGCCTTTTTTATTATTAAAAGCAACTAAACGTGAAGCGATAAAGCGGCTCCCGCTGTCTCTGAACTCTGGAGGGACCTGAGACACCTTTCAGATGAACAATGAGCACTTGACACACCGGCCTAAATTACCTCGGCTTGTAACTCTTTCAAAGCGATGCAGTGCCTTAACAGAGGAACGCATGAGGTGTCTTTTGATATTCACAGATAAATACATTAGGCTGAGAATCTTGAAGAAGTCACGTCCGCCGGTCGCTTTATCCGTGTGCTGTGATTCAGGATTCTTTCATTACAAAGCTCACAGCTACAGGAGAGTAATTGAGTCGGTGCATGTTCAGCCGAGCTGTGAAATACCTTTTTGTGCCTGATGAAAGGACACTTCCTCGTGCAATAAAGACGTTTCTGTGAGCTAGTTTCATATCTTTGCTCGCTGGAATCAAATCACAATAAATGGATTTATGCCAGCAATTAAGTAATACACAGTTATATCTAAATAATTCATCGCCGGGCTATTATTTCTCACCTGAATGCAGCCCGTGATGTATGTTCGATTCAGATTTCACTGCAGGCATGCTTCGTCAGGAATACAGATTACCTCCCCTTTCAGAGGAAAAGAGAATATTTACTACCCGTTTTAATAACACTACTTATCTATGGGGTTTCTCCTCTTTCCTCCAGTTCAAATGAAGTAGAGAAAAGGCCTGCCGCTGGCTGAGTTTAAAGTAAAGATTCCCACTCGGATAATCCCTCACAGCGAGGCATCATCAAATAATGATGCTTGGTGTAATGTCGTCTAAATGTTGTAACTACTTTGCTTTTGAAGAAGCAGTTGTGGGAAACACATTGAGCAACAAGAGTTGGATACACATTTGCATAATTAAAACGGAACCAAGATGGCTTTGCGTTGTTTGCGCTACTCTACTGTTTGACAGCTTGAAACTGGAGTCGTTTCCATGCTTATTTATGTAGAAATACATCCGTGTAGAGCCGTGGTTCTCAAAGCTTTTCACACCAAGGACTTAACCAACAAAAATACACTCGCGGACCACCTAACTCCACAAATATCCAAAGACACATCGTTTTTCTAGAACAGATTACAAATCGCCTGAAAATGGTACAAACAAGTGGAAACATGTGTGACGAAGGTGTTGCCCTGGGCTATATCATGCAATCAAAAGTGAAACTTCAGCTCGCTCCATTGCGGAGATATGTCCGCGAGACTGCGGAAAACTTAAATGTATTTATTTATTTCAAATGTGAAATGTTACCAATATACTCACGGACCACTAGGGGGCGCTCACGGACCACCAGAGGTCCGCGGACCACACTTTGAGAAGCACTGGTAGAGTCTAGGAAACTGTAGTTAATTACGTTGTTAAGTTAATATGTTGAGGGACTGTTGCAAGAACCAAGCAGCTCATAAACCGAGTTGAAAACAAGAAGAAGATGTTTACAAAAGTGTGTGTGTGTGTGTGTGTGTGTGTGTGTGTGTGTGTGTGTGTGTGTGTGTGTGTGTGTGTGTGTGTGTGTGTGTGTGTGTGTGTGTGTGTGTGTGTGTGGTGTGTGTGTGTGTGTGTGTGTGTGTGTGTGTGTGTGTGTGTGTGTGTGTGTGTGTGTGTGTGTGTGTGTGTGTGTGTGTGTGTGTGTGTGTGTGTGTGTGTGTGTGTGTGTGTGATAATTAAAATACTTTAAAATAGTGGTAAGAGAGAACTAACAATTCAAATTGAAATTACAAAATGAAAAATATTATGAGGAAGTCCCGCCCATTCCAGGAAGCATGCTCCTTTTGACAAGCTGCTCCAGTGTGACTTCAAAACAAACCGGTAAACGATATTAAATATATTTGCCCATCTTAATATACCGTGTGCAACCTTAACTATGACCCTAGGTGTTAGCTTGCTATCTTAAAGAGAGCTAGTGGATACAAAGACAGTTTATTTAACATTCATTCAAAACATGAGATGACTTGGACTGTCTTTGATGTGAAAGACAGTTTCAGACTTGTTTGAACATCAAATAAAACCACGAAGCTCGATTAAAGACGGCTAATATCAGCTCATCAGTGCTTTTTAGGATTAATGAGCAGAGAAAACGTTAAAAGTTATTATTTGTTCTCAGACTAAACGGCCTCGATAATTGATGATTACGCTTCGTGGCAGTGTTTGGAGATAATCCGATGTCCTTAGATTTGATCAAAGGAAAGACATTATTAATTATATTCAACATGTCTGCTAGGAGAAGCCTGCCGTCTCCAGATACCAGAGAAATCCTCCCTGACTGCAGACAACAGGATGCAAGCAAGCTGCCAAAGGTATTTAATACTCATTCCTTGTAGGTGATTGATTGATTGACTAACATCAAGTCAAATCTCTTCCAATGTGGGATTTGGAGACATATCCATTGTGTTGGTCTGATATATTCCTGTTTAGATAGATGGAGAGATAGATGGATGGATGGAGAGATGGATGGATGGAGAGATGGATGGAGAGATAGATAGATGGATGGAGAAATAGATGGATGGATAGATGGATGGTTGGATGGATGGATAGATGGAGAGATGGATGGATGGATAGATGGATGGGTGGATAGATGGATGGATAGATAGATGGATAGATGGATGGATAGATGGATGGATGGAGAGATGGATGGATGGATGGATGGAGAGATAGATGGATGGATGGAGAGATGGATGGATAGATAGATGGATGGATGGTTGGATGGATAGATAGATGGATGGATATATGGAGACATAGATGGATGGATGGATGGATAGATGGAGAGATGGATGGATAGATGGATGGAGAGATGGATGGATAGATGGATGGATGGATAGATAGATAGATGGAGAGATGGATGGATAGATAGATGAGATAGATGGATGGATAGATGGATAGATGGATGATGGATAGATAGATGGATGGATGGATAGATGGAGAGATAGATGGATGGAGAGATGGATAGATGGAGAGATAGATAGATGGATGATGGATGGATAGATTTGGAGACATATCCATTGTGTTTGCCTTTATAAAGGCAAACAGGAATATATCTGACTAACAGGACATTCACACTTTGTTTATGAAATGACCTCTCGGCTGTCAGCTTTGTCTTTAGTTATACTACTAGAGCGTTTTTCCATGGGTGTTGCCGGTGTATATCAAAACATTTCAGCAACTGATGGATGTAGACACTGGGAAGTCAGCTATTGGTTGTGAACTAAAGGTGTGAGGATAACAGTTCTGCATCCCCCTCTGCCTCTGCTGTACTTTGTGATGAGTGATCTGTGGCCGATGTTAACCGTCTCATATTCGCCTTTAGCTCCTGCGTAAAATACCAACTATGAGACGTTTGACTTGCTTTTTAGTTTTCATATTACTACTTCTTATTCAGTGAGAGATAAAAGAAGATATAGAATACCTATCCAGGGTCAATTGTAATAACTTAAAGCACATTCTGCAATCTGTATCCCCCGTGCCGCGTCTCATATCAAATCCCTCCCATCACGTTCAGGCGTCACCCAGCGAGCAAACCAGTTCCTCCGTCTTCTGGGGACGGTAGAATCAGAAGCACACAAAAGACGTCCTCTGCTCAAGCTGTTCAATTTACATTTATGTTTCGTACATTAATGCTATCATAAGGGACGGTGTGTGAGAAGGGGTTTAGTGTTTTTTTGGGCGAACGAACACTTCGCACCCGGCCGATGTCGGGGGATTGGACGTGTGAGCTTTCAATTACGATGCTATCTGCCGTAGCGCTAAGCCGTCCAGCTAAGCACACGTTTCGGCCACATATCAGCCGAACATGTGTCCCTTAAAGCCTCTATGTATATTATTACATCTGCAGAAAGGCACCATGCATAGCTGAGCAGAGCCTAAGGATAACACTCACCAGTAATTGAGTGCAGGGCAGGGGAAATGTCAAGCTGTTTGCGAGCCGCGGTATTCTTCTCTATCAGCCTAATGCGCCGGAGTCACTCATCTCGGGTTTGTGCAAATTCATATTGGATTCGTATTAAAACGCAAAGCAACGGTAATAGTTGTGCCTCTGGGATAGCTTTAAAAATCAATTGACTAAACGGCACACAATTACCCCCGTAATCGTCTCCTTGGACCGCATTAGCCATCCGAGGCGATTCTCGTTGCAGTGGGACTTAACTTCGCCTCCTCGAACAAGACGTCCCCCGCTCTCTGACTCCGCAGCCGCGTGCTCGTTCCTCCGACGACCCAAAGGACACACACACGGGATCCTGGGCTCACGGCTGACAGGACGAGCACACCTCCAGATCCGCCCGACAAGCGGCCCTGCGGCGATATTCTGCTGCTAATGAAGTGGAATATTCTGGCATACGAATCCGAAATAGAGCCGTGTATATATTTGGACATTTGTGAATGTGAATACAATCAGCTCGGTAATGAGCGACGGGGTGAGCAACCAGCGGACGGGATTAATTAATTACAGACTGACATTTACGGATAATAACCTTCTGGTGGATTCGCAGCTGATGAATATGCATGAGGCGTTCAAAGGGGATGCATGCAGCCGAGAAGAAGCATCTATATTCAGATGGGTGACGACTGCCGAGATTTCTGAATCGGCACGTGCGTGCTGTGGATCGTCTGCAGACGCAGGTGTAATGTAGTTTGACAGCAGTGGAGCAGTGTTGGATGGATGCAGGAAATGATGTTCGAGGGAGAAAAGATGAGAAGTGCAGCGAGATTAAAGGACTTATCTTCTGACTCAGGGCCTTAGATCTGGACTTAAGGCGTCGTGCGGTGATGGGAGGGCAATGACTCGAATGGCGATGCGTGAGCAGGACTGTTTGTAAGGCAGATTTCCAGTGAGAGGGGTTTTGTAATAATGCGCTGGAGAACCCCAAAAATGTCCTAACTCAATAACCCACCACTGAATTTGCATTTCACGAACGTAGCCGGCCAATCAGGACGAGCCTACGCAAAAGCACTAAAGCTCATAGAAGTAGGGTTGCAAAAGGGAGCATTGTTATCCGTAAGTAGCATCTCGATTGAATGTTAGGAACCTCGACAGACACTCAAACGCACGACTCAAAAGAAAGTGTTGTTGCTCATACGCCGACGCTCTGAGCGAGTGCTGCTGCAGCTGCTCTCGGCTTCCTCCATACTCATTCATTCATTCATTCATTCAATGCTCGCCGGTTCCGCGGTTCCACATTGTTTGTTGTGAGGAGTCTGATATATTTAGTATATTTATATTTTAGTGCGACAGCCAGGGGGGACAGGCGCGTACGCGTCACAGGCAGCTTGCTGTCGCCAGATTGGGTGGTTTTCCGCATTATTTTGAAGCCTGTTCACGGTGTGTTCTAACTGGGGTTTCGGCTGAAAGGCATATGAAATCTGGCGCACGTTTGAACGCCGTTATAATACAGCGCTGAGAATGAACGCGTTCTCAATTACGTTCATCTAGCGGAAATACAGTACGTTCAGTTCACGTTCGCCCAAAATATGAACACTAGACAGGCGAACAAAAAGACTAAACATAAATCTAACCCGGGCTATGAACTAAACGTGAACCTGATTAACATGACGTGAATAATTTAGCAGACTTGACGGGATGTTACATTTAATGTATACAATATTAAATCATCAATACTTTACCTGTGTTTCTGTCATAAGTCGGACGCTTGGCTTTTATCGTTTGCGGTACATTTTCAGAGCAAAAAACGAATGTTTAGTGTCGGGTAAAGTTCGAAGTACATAATGGGAGAAAACTACCGTATGTTTGGTAACTTTCGATCCGAGTTTTAAAGGTTGAATTTGCAGCTAATGCGTCTGCCAGGAGGATACGGCAAATAATGAAGAGGCAACACCTTGTCAGTGCAGCAGACGCTAGATAAGACCATCAAAGCGTACGCTAGTTATTAGGAGCAGGAGGCGACCGTTTCCCGCCCGTCAGACACTTCCCGCAGCTTCTCTGGTCGTAATTGAATTCCCTGACTGCACATTAATGTGAAGCCCAGCAGGTCAAACTCATTAAGAAGTCATAATCAATAGGATTACACAATATGACGGTGTTAAAGAACGAGTGAAAAGCCCCCGTTTACGAATAATCATCGTGAAGGTCGGCTTAATGAATGTTCCGGCGTCATCACCGTCTTTTTAACTTATTGTCCAGACGTGCAAAGATGACTGGACGTTGGATGTAAAGAAAGGTTTGAGTATGCACGCCAATGACCTTCCTCAAAGGACGAGTGATGCCACCCCCCTCATCTCATCGTCCCCGTATCAGTCACCTACAAGGAATGATATGAAAAGATGTTCATTGGTCTTTGAGTCGCACAGCGGTTAAACAGAGGAGTGTCTGAAACCTGTAACCATGACAACGTGAGTTAGTCGTTTATTTCACGAGGTGTGTGGGAATGAATCATTTCACGGATAATCCATCGCGACAAATCCACTCGGTGTCCTGAACGTTTCCAAAAAGTGTCTCGGGATGAAACCCAACATCTCTGAATAAGACGTGTGAAAGAATAGGGTCGGCGTCTTGCTCGCGGACCCTTTGCAGAGGATCATTTCTTCAAAGGGGAAACGGCCCCCAGTTCTTCGAGGGATGGAGCAATCGGAAGTCGGCTCGACGTCGTAACTTCCTGTGAAGGTTCAGGGATATTTTGATGTGAAGATCGAGGAGTCTGAGGGCAGCTTTTCCCTCGTCACCCTCCTCGGGAATATCTCTCTATTGCTACGACATGTCGGCGTCGACAGGAGACGTCTCGCAGGTTATTCGATCGTTGTTATGTATTTATTTCAGAGACGACCGTGCACACAAACGTGCACGTCAGGAAAGAGGAGATGAATTATGCCAGCTACACAATTATACAACATGGTTTGAGTACAGGTCAATCAAATCATACATAGTACAGTTTAAATATAATATTACAAGACAATTGAAAACTCGGATTACATTGAAGTCGTACAGATTTTTTAAATATGCAAAAACTGGCAAATGTAGTTTATTGGAAATCAAAAGACATGATTTCACTTTTTAAAAACCCTCAGTTCAGTTGTTGTGTGGTCATAATGGGGATTATTTGAACGTCTTCCACACAAAACTATTTGTAAGTACATCCAGCGGTGGCTGCGTAGGATTGTTTCTGACCCATTGAAGCCAAACTAGAAGCTCCGAATGCATCTGAATGTGAACGACAGATAAAGCCAGACGTCTAGTTTCTGAGTTTCAACAGCCACATTAGAACAGTTCCTAAATCAGCCTGCTATCGCCTGAAGAACATATCTAGGGTTAAAGACTAATGTCACAGCAGGATCTGGAGACACGTGTCCATGCCTTTATCTTCAGTAGGCTGGACTACTGCGAAGGTGTCTTCACAGGTCTCACTAAAACATCTATTAGGAAGCTGCAGCTGATTCAGAACGCCGCTGCTCGAGTCCTCACTGACGCTAAGAAAGTGGATCACATCAGTCCTGCTCTGAAGTCTTCACTCTGGCTTCCTGTGTGTCAAAGAATAGATCTCTAAATACTGCTGCTGGTGTATAAAGCACTGAATGGTTTAGGCCCAGAATACATGTCTGACCTGCTGCTAAACTATGAACCATCCAGATCTCTCAGGTCTTCAGGGACTGGTCAGCTTCCTGTCCCCAGAGACAGATCTCTCAGGTCTTCAGGGACTGGTCAGCTTCCTGTCCCCAGAGACAGATCTCTCAGGTCTTCAGGGACTGGTCAGCTTCCTGTCCCCAGAGACAGATCTCTCAGGTCTTCAGGGACTGGTCAGCTTCCTGTCCCCAGAGACAGATCTCTCAGGTCTTCAGGGACTGGTCAGCTTCCTGTCCCCAGAGACAGATCTCTCAGGTCTTCAGGGACTGGTCAGCTTCCTGTCCCCAGAGACAGATCTCTCAGGTCTTCAGGGACTGGTCAGCTTCCTGTCCCCAGAGACAGATCTCTCAGGTCTTCAGGGACTGGTCAGCTTCCTGTCCCCAGAGACAGATCTCTCAGGTCTTCAGGGACTGGTCAGCTTCCTGTCCCCAGAGACAGATCTCTCAGGTCTTCAGGGACTGGTCAGCTTCCTGTCCCCAGAGACAGATCTCTCAGGTCTTCAGGGACTGGTCAGCTTCCTGTCCCCAGAGACAGATCTCTCAGGTCTTCAGGGACTGGTCAGCTTCCTGTCCCCAGAGACAGATCTCTCAGGTCTTCAGGGACTGGTCAGCTTCCTGTCCCCAGAGACAGATCTCTCAGGTCTTCAGGGACTGGTCAGCTTCCTGTCCCCAGAGACAGATCTCTCAGGTCTTCAGGGACTGGTCAGCTTCCTGTCCCCAGAGACAGATCTCTCAGGTCTTCAGGGACTGGTCAGCTTCCTGTCCCCAGAGACAGATCTCTCAGGTCTTCAGGGACTGGTCAGCTTCCTGTCCCCAGAGACAGATCTCTCAGGTCTTCAGGGACTGGTCAGCTTCCTGTCCCCAGAGACAGATCTCTCAGGTCTTCAGGGACTGGTCAGCTTCCTGTCCCCAGAGACAGATCTCTCAGGTCTTCAGGGACTGGTCAGCTTCCTGTCCCTCAGAGTCAGAACTGAACATGGAGAAGCAGCGTTCAGTTGTCATGCTCCAAACATCTGGAACCAACTCCCAGAAACCTGCTTTCAAATCCAGACTTATTTTTGTCGCTGCTTCTAATCGAACTCTTCACATCTTAGACGGCACTGTAACTTTGATCCGTGTACTTTTTATTTTAATGTTTATTGTATCAGCTTTTCTTTTTAATGCCTGATTTTAAATGCCATTTTCTTAATGTCTTTGGTTTGTTGTGAAGCACTTTGAATTGCCTCGCCTGGCCTAAGAAGAATAACTTCCCATTTCACGGCGCTGCGCTCACAAGCAGAAATAACAACTTCCTGTGTGTCCGCTGCTCCTCTCCAGTCCTCTGAAACCTCGCTAACGATCACGAATGGCGACGCGGAGGATACGTGTCGGACGTGTTCTTGCTGCTGATTCTGCCTCGTTATCCCGTCGGCAACGCAACGTGTGCTCCGATGTAAAATAGAGCCAGCCCAAGTGACGTCTATTATGTATTATTAACGTATCTGCGCCGTTTGGGGGCTGTCGCTCAGTCTTGTCGTCTTACAATACATATTCCTTTCGCCCTGCACCCCCCCCTCCCGATTCCACACCTGCTTCCTGTCCGGCTGCACGGTAGACAGATGAAGCCTGTCACCTTTTAGTGCGCGCTGAAGGTGAAACGACATTTGAGCTGCGTGCCAAATGTGAGTGCGGTCTCCACGCTGTCAGGACTGATCACCGTTATTAAAGCTGCTTTTTCAAAGAGAGCTTTCCGGTCTTTCCCCCTCTCTCGCTGCGTGAAGGTAGCCGAGGCCTCGCTTTGGGAAATCTGATTAGAGGGGCTGTAATAGCAGGATGTGTGGGAGAAGTGCACACATCCTTTCCTCAGGTAGAAGTACACATATCCTTTCCTCAGGTAGAAGCACACACATCCTTTACTCAAGTAGAAGTACACACATCCTTTACTCAGAAGTACACACATCCTTTCCTCAGGTAGAAGTACATACATCCTTTCCTCGGGTAGAAGTACACACATCCTTTACTCAGTAGAAGTACACACATCCTTTCCTCAGGTAGAAGTGCACACATCCTTTACTCAGTAGAAGTACACACATCCTTTACTCAAGTAGAAGTACACACATCATTTACTCAAGTAGAAGTACACACATCCTTTACTCAAGTAGAAGTACACACATCCTTTCCTCAGTAGAAGTACACACATCCTTTCCTCAGGTAGAAGTACATACATCCTTTACTCGGGTAGAAGTACACACATCCTTTCCTCAGGTAGAAGTACACACATCCTTTCCTCAGGTAGAAGTGCACACATCCTTTCCTCAGGTAGAAGTACACACATCCTTTACTCAAGTAGAAGTACACACATCATTTACTCAAGTAGAAGTACACACATCATTTACTCAAGTAGAAGTACACACATCCTTTACTCAAGTAGAAGTACACACATCCTTTACTCAAGTAGAAGTACACACATCCTTTACTCAGAAGTACACACATCCTTTACTCAGTAGAAGTACACATCCTTTACTCAGTAGAAGTACACACATCCTTTCCTCAGGTAGAAGTACACACATCCTTTACTCAGGTAGAAGTACACACATCCTTTCCTCAGTAGAAGTACACACATCCTTTACTCAAGTAGAAGTACACACATCCTTTACTCAAGTAGAAGTACACACATCCTTTACTCAGGTAGAAGTACACACATCCTTTACTCAGTAGAAGTACACACATCCTTTCCTCAGTAGAAGTACACACATCCTTTACTCAGGTAGAAGTACACACATCCTTTACTCAGGTAGAAGTACACACATCCTTTACTCAGGTAGAAGTACACACATCCTTTACTCAGGTAGAAGTACACACATCCTTTACTCAGGTAGAAGTACACACATCCTTTACTCAAGTAGAAGTACACACATCCTTTACTCAGAAGTACACACATCCTTTCCTCAGGTAGAAGTACACACATCCTTTCCTCAGGTAGAAGTACACACATCCTTTCCTCAGGTAGAAGTACACACATCCTTTACTCAGGTAGAAGTACACACATCCTTTACTCAAGTAGAAGTACACACATCCTTTCCTCAGGTAGAAGTACACACATCCTTTACTCAAGTAGAAGTACACACATCCTTTCCTCAGGTAGAAGTACACACATCCCTTTACTCAAGTAGAAGTACACACATCCTTTACTCAAGTAGAAGTACACACATCCTTTACTCAAGTAGAAGTACACACATCCTTTACTCAGGGAGAAGTACACACATCCTTTCCTCAGGTAGAAGTACACACATCCTTTACTCAAGTAGAAGTACACACATCCTTTACTCAAGTAGAAGTACACACATCCTTTACTCGAGTAGAAGTACACACATCCTTTACTCGAGTAGAAGTACACACATCCTTTACTCGAGTAGAAGTACACACATCCTTTCCTCAAGTAGAACTACACACATCCTTTACTCAAGTAGAAGTACACACATCCTTTACTCAGAAGTACACACATCCTTTCCTCAGGTAGAAGTACACACATCCTTTCCTCAGGTAGAAGTACACACATCCTTTCCTCAGGTAGAAGTACACACATCCTTTACTCAGGTAGAAGTACACACATCCTTTCCTCAGGTAGAAGTACACACATCCTTTACTCAGTAGAAGTACACACATCCTTTACTCAGGTAGAAGTACACACATCCTTTACTCAGGTAGAAGTACACACATCCTTTACTCAAGTAGAAGTACACACATCCTTTACTCAAGTAGAAGTACACACATCCTTTACTCAAGTAGAAGTACACACATCCTTTCCTCAGGTAGAAGTACACACATCCTTTACTCAGGTAGAAGTACACACATCCTTTCCTCAGGTAGAAGTACACACATCCTTTCCTCAGGTAGAAGTACACACATCCTTTACTCAAGTAGAAGTACACACATCCTTTCCTCAAGTAGAAGTACACACATCCTTTCCTCAAGTAGAAGTACACACATCCTTTACTCAGGTAGAAGTACACACATCCTTTCCTCAAGTAGAAGTACACACATCCTTTCCTCAGGTAGAAGTACACACATCCTTTCCTCAGTAGAAGTACACACATCCTTTACTCAAGTAGAAGTACACACATCCTTTACTCAGTAAAGTACACACATCCTTTCCTCAAGTAGAAGTACACACATCCTTTCCTCAGTAGAAGTACACACATCCTTTACTCAGTAGAAGTACACACATCCTTTCCTCAGGTAGAAGTACACACATCCTTTACTCAAGTAGAAGTACACACATCCTTTACTCAGTAGAAGTACACACATCCTTTCCTCAAGTAGAAGTACACACATCCTTTACTCAGGTAGAAGTACACACATCCTTTACTCAGGTAGAAGTACACACATCCTTTCCTCAGGTAGAAGTACACACATCCTTTACTCAAGTAGAAGTACACACATCCTTTACTCAGGTAGAAGTACACACATCCTTTACTCAAGTAGAAGTACACACATCATTTCCTCAGGTAGAAGTACACACATCCTTTACTCAGTAGAAGTACACACATCCTTTCTCAGTAGAAGTACACACATCCTTTCCTCAGTAGAAGTACACACATCCTTTCCTAAGGTAGAAGCACACACATCCTTTACTCAAGGTAGAAGTACACACATCCTTTACTCAGGTAGAAGTACACACATCCTTTACTCAGGTAGAAGTACACACATCCTTTACTCAGGTAGAAGTACACACATCCTTTACTCAGGTAGAAGTACACACATCCTTTACTCAGGTAGAAGTACACACATCCTTTACTCAAGTAGAAGTACACACATCCTTTACTCAGTAAAGTACACACATCCTTTCCTCAGGTAGAAGTACACACATCCTTTCCTCAGTAGAAGTACACACATCCTTTCCTCAGTAGAAGTACACACATCCTTTACTCAAGTAGAAGTACACACATCCTTTCCTCAGGTAGAAGTACACACATCCTTTACTCAAGTAGAAGTACACACATCCTTTCCTCAGGTAGAAGTACACACATCCCTTACTCAAGTAGAAGTACACACATCCTTTACTCAAGTAGAAGTACACACATCCTTTACTCAAATAGAAGTACACACATCCTTTACTCAGGGAGAAGTACACACATCCTTTCCTCAGGTAGAAGTACACACATCCTTTACTCAGGTAGAAGTACACACATCCTTTACTCAAGTAGAAGTACACACATCCTTTACTCAGAAGTACACACATCCTTTCCTCAAGTAGAAGTACACACATCCTTTCCTCAGGTAGAAGTACACACATCCTTTCCTCAGGTAGAAGTACACATACTCGCGTTTAAACTAGGATGGCAAACGATTAAACATTGTAATCAGATTAATCACCATTCGAACTATGTCCAGAATATGCCATTTCTAGGTCGACAGAGGGGGGGGGGCTAGTGGAGTACTTCAGGAAAGTCGACAGAGGGGGGGGGCTAGTGGAGTACTTCAGGAAAGTCGACAGAGGGGGGGGGCTAGTGGAGTACTTCAGGAAAGTCGACAGAGGGGGGGGGCTAGTGGAGTACTTCAGGAAAGTCGACAGAGGGGGGGGGCTAGTGGAGTACTTCAGGAAAGTCGACAGAGGGGGGGGGCTAGTGGAGTACTTCAGGAAAGTCGACAGAGGGGGGGGGCTAGTGGAGTACTTCAGGAAAGTCGACAGAGGGGGGGGGGCTAGTGGAGTACTTCAGGAAAGTCGACAGAGGGGGGGGGCTAGTGGAGTACTTCAGGAAAGTCGACAGAGGGGGGGGGCTAGTGGAGTACTTCAGGAAAGTCGACAGAGGGGGGGGGCTAGTGGAGTACTTCAGGAAAGTCGACAGAGGGGGGGGGGCTAGTGGAGTACTTCAGGAAAGTCGACAGGGGGGGGGGCTAGTGGAGTACTTCAGGAAAGTCGACAGAGGGGGGGGGGCTAGTGGAGTACTTCAGGAAAGTCGACAGAGGGGGGGGGCTAGTGGAGTACTTCAGGAAAGTCGACAGAGGGGGGGGGGCTAGTGGAGTACTTCAGGAAAGTCGACAGAGGGGGGGGGCTAGTGGAGTACTTCAGGAAAGTCGACAGAGGGGGGGGGCTAGTGGAGTACTTCAGGAAAGTCGACAGAGGGGGGGGGGCTAGTGGAGTACTTCAGGAAAGTCGACAGAGGGGGGGGGCTAGTGGAGTACTTCAGGAAAGTCGACAGAGGGGGGGGGCTAGTGGAGTACTTCAGGAAAGTCGACAGAGGGGGGGGGCTAGTGGAGTACTTCAGGAAAGTCGACAGAGGGGGGGGGCTAGTGGAGTACTTCAGGAAAGTCGACGAGGGGGGGGGGCTAGTGGAGTACTTCAGGAAAGTCGACAGAGGGGGGGGGCTAGTGGAGTACTTCAGGAAAGTCGACAGAGGGGGGGGGCTAGTGGAGTACTTCAGGAAAGTCGACAGAGGGGGGGGGGCTAGTGGAGTACTTCAGGAAAGTCGACAGAGGGGGGGGGCTAGTGGAGTACTTCAGGAAAGTCGACAGAGGGGGGGGGGCTAGTGGAGTACTTCAGGAAAGTCGACAGAGGGGGGGGGCTAGTGGAGTACTTCAGGAAAGTCGACAGAGGGGGGGGGCTAGTGGAGTACTTCAGGAAAGTCGACAGAGGGGGGGGGCTAGTGGAGTACTTCAGGAAAGTCGACAGAGGGGGGGGGCTAGTGGAGTACTTCAGGAAAGTCGACAGAGGGGGGGGGCTAGTGGAGTACTTCAGGAAAGTCGACAGAGGGGGGGGGGCTAGTGGAGTACTTCAGGAAAGTCGACAGAGGGGGGGGGCTAGTGGAGTACTTCAGGAAAGTCGACAGAGGGGGGGGGGCTAGTGGAGTACTTCAGGAAAGTCGACAGAGGGGGGGGGCTAGTGGAGTACTTCAGGAAAGTCGACAGAGGGGGGGGGCTAGTGGAGTACTTCAGGAAAGTCGACAGAGGGGGGGGGCTAGTGGAGTACTTCAGGAAAGTCGACAGAGGGGGGGGGGCTAGTGGAGTACTTCAGGAAAGTCGACAGAGGGGGGGGGGCTAGTGGAGTACTTCAGGAAAGTCGACAGAGGGGGGGGGGCTAGTGGAGTACTTCAGGAAAGTCGACAGAGGGGGGGGGGCTAGTGGAGTACTTCAGGAAAGTCGACAGAGGGGGGGGGCTAGTGGAGTACTTCAGGAAAGTCGACAGAGGGGGGGGGGCTAGTGGAGTACTTCAGGAAAGTCGACAGAGGGGGGGGGCTAGTGGAGTACTTCAGGAAAGTCGACAGAGGGGGGGGGCTAGTGGAGTACTTCAGGAAAGTCGACAGAGGGGGGGGGCTAGTGGAGTACTTCAGGAAAGTCGACAGAGGGGGGGGGCTAGTGGAGTACTTCAGGAAAGTCGACGAGGGGGGGGGCTAGTGGAGTACTTCAGGAAAGTCGACAGAGGGGGGGGGCTAGTGGAGTACTTCAGGAAAGTCGACAGAGGGGGGGGGGCTAGTGGAGTACTTCAGGAAAGTCGACAGAGGGGGGGGGCTAGTGGAGTACTTCAGGAAAGTCGACAGAGGGGGGGGGGCTAGTGGAGTACTTCAGGAAAGTCGACAGAGGGGGGGGGCTAGTGGAGTACTTCAGGAAAGTCGACAGAGGGGGGGGGCTAGTGGAGTACTTCAGGAAAGTCGACAGAGGGGGGGGGCTAGTGGAGTACTTCAGGAAAGTCGACAGAGGGGGGGGGCTAGTGGAGTACTTCAGGAAAGTCGACAGAGGGGGGGGGGCTAGTGGAGTACTTCAGGAAAGTCGACAGAGGGGGGGGGCTAGTGGAGTACTTCAGGAAAGTCGACAGAGGGGGGGGGCTAGTGGAGTACTTCAGGAAAGTCGACAGAGGGGGGGGGCTAGTGGAGTACTTCAGGAAAGTCGACAGAGGGGGGGGGCTAGTGGAGTACTTCAGGAAAGTCGACAGAGGGGGGGGGCTAGTGGAGTACTTCAGGAAAGTCGACGAGGGGGGGGGGCTAGTGGAGTACTTCAGGAAAGTCGACAGAGGGGGGGGGGCTAGTGGAGTACTTCAGGAAAGTCGACAGAGGGGGGGGGCTAGTGGAGTACTTCAGGAAAGTCGACGAGGGGGGGGGCTAGTGGAGTACTTCAGGAAAGTCGACAGAGGGGGGGGGCTAGTGGAGTACTTCAGGAAAGTCGACAGAGGGGGGGGGCTAGTGGAGTACTTCAGGAAAGTCGACAGAGGGGGGGGGCTAGTGGAGTACTTCAGGAAAGTCGACAGGGGGGGGGGCTAGTGGAGTACTTCAGGAAAGTCGACGAGGGGGGGGGCTAGTGGAGTACTTCAGGAAAGTCGACAGAGGGGGGGGGCTAGTGGAGTACTTCAGGAAAGTCGACAGAGGGGGGGGGGCTAGTGGAGTACTTCAGGAAAGTCGACAGAGGGGGGGGGCTAGTGGAGTACTTCAGGAAAGTCGACAGAGGGGGGGGGGCTAGTGGAGTACTTCAGGAAAGTCGACAGAGGGGGGGGGGCTAGTGGAGTACTTCAGGAAAGTCGACAGAGGGGGGGGGCTAGTGGAGTACTTCAGGAAAGTCGACAGAGGGGGGGGGCTAGTGGAGTACTTCAGGAAAGTCGACAGAGGGGGGGGGGCTAGTGGAGTACTTCAGGAAAGTCGACAGGGGGGGGGGCTAGTGGAGTACTTCAGGAAAGTCGACAGAGGGGGGGGGCTAGTGGAGTACTTCAGGAAAGTCGACAGAGGGGGGGGGCTAGTGGAGTACTTCAGGAAAGTCGACAGAGGGGGGGGGGCTAGTGGAGTACTTCAGGAAAGTCGACAGAGGGGGGGGGGCTAGTGGAGTACTTCAGGAAAGTCGACGAGGGGGGGGGGCTAGTGGAGTACTTCAGGAAAGTCGACAGAGGGGGGGGGGCTAGTGGAGTACTTCAGGAAAGTCGACAGAGGGGGGGGGGCTAGTGGAGTACTTCAGGAAAGTCGACGCTAGTGGAGTACTTCAGGAAAGTCGACGCTAGTGGAGTACTTCGTGACCACAGAGTGTGGACGTTGTGATCAGCTGTTTTAGCGCAGTTCTCCAGTGAAGGGGGGGAGTCTCCCTCCGCAGCCGGTCGGCGTAGTTTCGGCTCAGTCCCGTCGTACAGACCACGTTAACGGCAGCCTGTCTGTGCACACGGAGACCGACTCTGTCGTCCGGTGATCTAACCGCCTTCTGGAAAAGCTTCACAAGTACGTCGGTACGCAAATGCGCTTTGTGACACGAGTGACGGTACGCATTTCAGATTACGCACATAAGAAGTAGAAAGTACAGGTATTTGAGTTCAACATGTGAGAAGTAGAAAGTACAGGTATTTGAGTTCAACATGAGAGAAGTAGAAAGTACAGGTATTTGGGTTCAACATGAGAGAAGTAGAAAGTACAGGTATTTGAGTTCAACATGTAAGAAGTAGAAAGTACAGGTATTTGAGTTCAACATGAGAGAAGTAGAAAGTACAGGTATTTGGGTTCAACATGAGAGAAGTAGAAAGTACAGGTATTTGAGTTCAACATGAGAGAAGTAGAAAGTACAGGTATTTGAGTTCAACATGTAAGAAGTAGAAAGTACAGGTATTTAGGTTCAACATGAGAGAAGTAGAAAGTACAGGTATTTGAGTTCAACATGAGAGAAGTAGAAAGTACAGGTATTTGAGTTCAACATGTGAGAAGTAGAAAGTACAGGTATTTGAGTTCAACATGTAAGAAGTAGAAAGTACAGGTATTTGAGTTCAACATGTGAGAAGTAGAAAGTACAGGTATTTGTGTTCAACATGTGAGAAGTAGAAAGTACAGGTATTTGAGTTCAACATGTGAGAAGTAGAAAGTACAGGTATTTGAGTTCAACATGTGAGAAGTAGAAAGTACAGGTATTTGAGTTCAACATGTAAGAAGTAGAAAGTAGAGGTATTTGGGTTCAACATGTGAGAAGTAGAAAGTACAGGTATTTGAGTTCAACATGTAAGAAGTAGAAAGTACAGGTATTTGAGTTCAACATGTAAGAAGTGGAAAGTACAGGTATTTGAGTTCAACATGTGAGAAGTAGAAAGTACAGATATTTGAGTTCAACATGTGAGAAGTAGAAAGTACAGGTATTTGAGTTCAACATGTGAGAAGTAGAAAGTACAGGTATTTGAGTTCAACATGAGAGAAGTAGAAAGTACAGGTATTTGAGTTCAACATGTGAGAAGTAGAAAGTACAGGTATTTGAGTTCAACATGTAAGAAGTAGAAAGTACAGGTATTTGAGTTCAACATGTGAGAAGTAGAAAGTACAGGTATTTGAGTTCAACATGAGAGAAGTAGAAAGTACAGGTATTTGAGTTCAACATGTGAGAAGTAGAAAGTACAGGTATTTGAGTTCAACATGTAAGAAGTAGAAAGTACAGGTATTTGAGTTCAACATGTAAGAAGTGGAAAGTACAGGTATTTGAGTTCAACATGTGAGAAGTAGAAAGTACAGGTATTTGAGTTCAACATGAGAGAAGTAGAAAGTACAGGTATTTGGGTTCAACATGTAAGAAGTAGAAAGTACAGGTATTTGAGTTCAACATGTAAGAAGTAGAAAGTACAGGTATTTGAGTTCAACATGAGAGAAGTAGAAAGTACAGGTATTTGAGTTCAACATGTGAGAAGTAGAAAGTACAGGTATTTGAGTTCAACATGTAAGAAGTAGAAAGTACAGGTATTTGAGTTCAACATGTAAGAAGTGGAAAGTACAGGTATTTGAGTTCAACATGTGAGAAGTAGAAAGTACAGGTATTTGAGTTCAACATGAGAGAAGTAGAAAGTACAGGTATTTGGGTTCAACATGTGAGAAGTAGAAAGTACAGGTATTTGAGTTCAACATGTAAGAAGTAGAAAGTACAGGTATTTGAGTTCAACATGAGAGAAGTAGAAAGTACAGGTATTTGAGTTCAACATGTAAGAAGTAGAAAGTACAGGTATTTGAGTTCAACATGAGAGAAGTAGAAAGTACAGGTATTTGAGTTCAACATGTAAGAAGTAGAAAGTACAGGTATTTGAGTTCAACATGTGAGAAGTAGAAAGTACAGGTATTTGAGTTCAACATGTAAGAAGTAGAAAGTACAGGTATTTGAGTTCAACATGTGAGAAGTAGAAAGTACAGGTATTTGAGTTCAACATGAGAGAAGTAGAAAGTACAGGTATTTGAGTTCAACATGTGAGAAGTAGAAAGTACAGGTATTTGAGTTCAACATGTAAGAAGTAGAAAGTACAGGTATTTGAGTTCAACATGTAAGAAGTGGAAAGTACAGGTATTTGAGTTCAACATGTGAGAAGTAGAAAGTACAGGTATTTGAGTTCAACATGAGAGAAGTAGAAAGTACAGGTATTTGGGTTCAACATGTAAGAAGTAGAAAGTACAGGTATTTGAGTTCAACATGTAAGAAGTAGAAAGTACAGGTATTTGAGTTCAACATGAGAGAAGTAGAAAGTACAGGTATTTGAGTTCAACATGTGAGAAGTAGAAAGTACAGGTATTTGAGTTCAACATGTAAGAAGTAGAAAGTACAGGTATTTGAGTTCAACATGTAAGAAGTGGAAAGTACAGGTATTTGAGTTCAACATGTGAGAAGTAGAAAGTACAGGTATTTGAGTTCAACATGAGAGAAGTAGAAAGTACAGGTATTTGGGTTCAACATGTAAGAAGTAGAAAGTACAGGTATTTGAGTTCAACATGTAAGAAGTAGAAAGTACAGGTATTTGAGTTCAACATGAGAGAAGTAGAAAGTACAGGTATTTGAGTTCAACATGTGAGAAGTAGAAAGTACAGGTATTTGAGTTCAACATGAGAGAAGTAGAAAGTACAGGTATTTGAGTTCAACATGTAAGAAGTAGAAAGTACAGGTATTTGAGTTCAACATGTGAGAAGTAGAAAGTACAGGTATTTGAGTTCAACATGTAAGAAGTAGAAAGTACAGGTATTTGAGTTCAACATGTGAGAAGTAGAAAGTACAGGTATTTGAGTTCAACATGAGAGAAGTAGAAAGTACAGGTATTTGAGTTCAACATGTGAGAAGTAGAAAGTACAGGTATTTGAGTTCAACATGTAAGAAGTAGAAAGTACAGGTATTTGAGTTCAACATGTAAGAAGTGGAAAGTACAGGTATTTGAGTTCAACATGTGAGAAGTAGAAAGTACAGGTATTTGAGTTCAACATGAGAGAAGTAGAAAGTACAGGTATTTGGGTTCAACATGTAAGAAGTAGAAAGTACAGGTATTTGAGTTCAACATGTAAGAAGTAGAAAGTACAGGTATTTGAGTTCAACATGAGAGAAGTAGAAAGTACAGGTATTTGAGTTCAACATGTGAGAAGTAGAAAGTACAGGTATTTGAGTTCAACATGTAAGAAGTAGAAAGTACAGGTATTTGAGTTCAACATGTAAGAAGTGGAAAGTACAGGTATTTGAGTTCAACATGTGAGAAGTAGAAAGTACAGGTATTTGAGTTCAACATGAGAGAAGTAGAAAGTACAGGTATTTGGGTTCAACATGTAAGAAGTAGAAAGTACAGGTATTTGAGTTCAACATGTAAGAAGTAGAAAGTACAGGTATTTGAGTTCAACATGAGAGAAGTAGAAAGTACAGGTATTTGAGTTCAACATGTGAGAAGTAGAAAGTACAGGTATTTGAGTTCAACATGAGAGAAGTAGAAAGTACAGGTATTTGAGTTCAACATGTAAGAAGTAGAAAGTACAGGTATTTGAGTTCAACATGTGAGAAGTAGAAAGTACAGGTATTTGAGTTCAACATGTGAGAAGTAGAAAGTACAGGTATTTGAGTTCAACATGTAGAGAAGTAGAAAGTACAGGTATTTGAGTTCAACATGTGAGAAGTCAAAGTTAAAAAGTGGTCAGAAAAATAAGTAGTAGTGGAGTAAAGTACTGATACCAGAAAGATGTCCTTAAAGGTGGGGTAGGTAAGTTTGAGAAACCGGCTCGAGATCGCTAGAATTTGAAAATACACAACCGGAGAAAATCTGCCACTTCCTCACAGAGCCCCTCCCCCAACACACACGAACGCGCACATGACCAATGAGGGCACGAGGTAAGTGTGTGCCCCGATGGAAGGCTGACAGGCAGGTAGGCCTTCCGATTGGTTGTACTTTGTACAGTATCACGGCTTCTACAGATGACATTTTGTTATGGATTTGTTGTCAAAGCCCTTCAGATATTCATCGCTATCGGGATGTTGAGAGCATTCCATGGAATATAACAAAAAGAGTATCTCGAGCCGGTTTCTGAAACGTACCTACCCCACCTTTAAGTACAGTAACAAAGTATTTGTACTCCACTTCTTCCCACCTGTGAAACGCACAGCGGCCATCTGTTTGCCTTCCTCTCTTCGAAGCCACATGAAAGCGCATCACGCCGTCACCTTGGGATGTGATGGGAAATAGAATGGACTACTCAATAGACCGCCAAATTAACTTACTTTAATTTCTGGGGGACCGTGCGACGCACACAGGCGGGAAGACACACAGGCGGGAAGACACACAGGCGGGAAGACACACAGGCGGGAAGACACACAGGCGGGAAGACACACAGGCATCCATTACTTAATGTGTTTTATGGATCCTGCTTTGAAATGAGACGTCCACCCTCTGGAGAGGTGACGGGGGTGTTTGGGAATAATCGCTGATGCACAGAAAAGGCGGGAGAGAGTGCTGGAAGAGATGAAGAACAAACTATAGGCATCCGAAAAGAGAGACTTGAATTATATGAACAAATAAATGAAATATGCCTCCTAAAAACCCCTTTGTAAAATCATCAAATCAGAACGGAGGAACTTTTAATTTCACTAACAATAATTGCATAATTAAATATAATTATTGGTGGGCTCGAAACAATACTTTGTTATAATTGCAATAAAGATAACGAATTGAATTGAGATTGGAAGAAAATGTAATTGTTTTGGGTTTTAATCGAGCAGACGAGCGAGATGTCGTATTATACCGTTATTCTATTAGTGGTTTTAGTGTGTTTTTAATTCTAGCGCTCCTATGAGGTCCGTTATCATCATTTGCTTTGCAGAACATTGTCCTCATGAAACGGACTGAAATATGACTGGAAGCAGTGTGAAACATCTGCACCTCTACTTCCGAGAGTCTTCGAAGGTAATTGGTATTTCTAATACTTATATACTTAAAGGACACACTGCGGGTTTAGTGGGAGTAATGGCTGCTGAGTCTCCGCCTGATAATGCACTTTAAGAGCAAGGCGGGATTTGTAGACGGCGGTAGCTCCTTCTATAATGCGGGTGATTAAATCCGCCTGGTTAACTTCACAGTTAGCTCCTCGTCCTCCTTCTCAATCTGTACGAGTCATCTTTAAGTCGTGCTGCGTGCACATCTGAGGAGAAGTTCCTACTCGTGCCTTTTAAAAGCTTACGTCGAGGCGGCGGCAGAGACAGATCGACTCCTGAACAACAACAACAAGCCAGTTTTATCCAGTTTGTACACAACGAGAAACGTAACGAGCAGCGGTGGTCCGCTGATGGAGAGACCAGCTGCCTGCTGGGAATCTGGGCTTCCGAAGAGGTGCAGAGGAAGCTGGAGCACAATCGGTTGTTTGTTGTTGTTGTTGTTGTTGTCAGCTGTGATGGGTTTCCGCGCGGTTTGGCTTTATGAAGCAGGCACGCAAACGGTTACGTCATGACGCAAACGATGACGCAGCACCAGTCGGACTCTGGGCGGTGTGAAAAGAGCCGGAGCTCAACCGAAGAACCGGTTCTGAACCTGAAAAGCTCTCGCACGGAGCTTGAACCGGAGTTGCGTTGGTGTGAACGAGGTGTCAGAGGATGTACCAGAGATGTTCACAAGTCTTTGGTCACGAGTCCAAGTCAAGTCTCTAACAAATCAAAGCCTCATGTCTCTTCTGGTTGTAATCAGCCTTCTATTGTCTGCTGCTATCCAGTCTGTTCAGAATACTGCACAGTTCTATCTAAGACATTCAAAGCATGTACTGTGTTATTATCACTCCTATATCCATTAGCATACAGCATCAGTACTGATTCGCTGTTTGTTATATGATCACTTGAAACAGGCTATTGCAATATGAGGACACACATCACACTTTAGCTAAATGCAAACAACTTATAAGCAAAACACACAGAATCAGAAATCAGTAAGCCAGCAATTCACTAATCTTTTCAAATATTCAGTTACAAAGCTAGCAGCAAGCTAAGTTAGCATTACGTAGCTGATACTGAGCTAAACATGTTCGCTAAACGTCCATGCGTTAATGTGGCTGACCTCTCCGGGTGAGTTTTCAAGTGCCTGATGAAATCCGACGTTGTTGCGCCAGCATCCTTGATTTTGATATTGCAGACTTTGCAGTGTGCGCTCCTTCTGTTGGTGCCGCCGGCGTTTTGTTCGAAGTGTTTGTAGTTGAACCGAATTACAAGCGGTACAGCCGCCGGTCGCCATGGTGTTACTACGAGGTAGAAACAGAGGCGCGCACGTCTGCGTGATGAGCCCGGCTAAAATAACTGGACGGCCTGCCTGCCTGTCAGCCTGCCATCTGGGGCACACACTGATCTCGTGCCCTCATTGGTCATGTGCGCGTTCGTGTGTGTTGGGGGAGGGGCTCTGTGAGGAAGTGGCAGATTTTCTCCGGTTGTGTATTTTCAAATTCTAGCGATCTCGAGCCGGTTTCTCTCAAACGTACCTACCCCCACCTTTAATACGCCAAAAATAGAAAACACAATGATTGTTCACGAGTCCAAGTCGAGTCCCCGTCTCTGGGATGTACTCGACTTCTCATATCGGGGCCGAACTGACACCTGCTGCTGCCTCACAGCTAAACCTCTCGTTCTTTAGGGTCGATGTGCCGAACACTCATCCATCGGCGCGACGACACGCCTCCGTTAAAGCTGATCGTTCAGAGTTTGATTAGAAGATTGATACCTCTTTGAAGTGTGTGTGATACGTATGGAAGTACAGCCAGTTAGCATGTAGCGTAGAGACTGGAAACAGCTTCCTTGTGTCCACTCGATGCACGTTACTGGCAATAACACAGAGATTGGACGTCTCGTTGGAAAGCAGAATATTCTTCTGTTGGCATCGTGAGACAAAGCATGTCCTCTGTGGGCTCTTTGAACATTTACCTGTGGCTTGATTACAATCCACCTCAATCTCTTTCTTTCTCATCCCTCTCACCACTTTCCTCTCGGCAGGAAGTCCCTCCTCGGGGCTTTTCACTTCGATTTGATCTTCACTTTCATCACGACTGCAGTTTCCTTCAGATCCTCGCCCTATGAATATTGCAGAGCAGTTTAGCCGACATGCTAAATCGTGTTCTCCGCTCATCGTGTGTGTTGACCGAGAACTGCTTGTTCATTTGAATGGGAACGCGTATCCTGTTGGGAAACGATTAGATGTCAGCGTTACAATCAGTATCCTCTACTTCTGGGCCTAACTGCGGGGATACATCTGGCAGAGCTCGAGCGAGGGGCTGCTTTTATAAAAGTGTAATCATATTGCCTTCCAGCTGATCCTTCGAGCAGCAGGTGATTCCTCGAGCTGACATGTGAGCATTGCCATCGTGGCTTTACGGCTTCAGTCGAACGGTGGCCTCGCAGGACTCCCATTACAATTATCTTTAATGCCCCTGGCTTTCTCCGTCCAACATCACGGTGAAATATGAGCGTAGGGTTCAGAAACCAAAGCACGACTTCCAGTTTCTGATGACTTATGTATCGGTGTGCCTCGATGTCGACTCCAAACAGCCGTAAGCATGCGAGCCTCTCGCTAACATTTAAAACTCATGTAAACAAGCGTTACCTTCTCCCACATCTGACCGCGAGACCTTCCTCTCTCCGAGTAGCAGCCTCTGGCTCGTCCCGGCGAGCCAATCGGCCTCGAGCATCTGCTGCTGCTGGCTGGCCGCCGACGGGAAGACGAGGTGAAAACACGCTTCGCTTGTCGTTCATCAACGGGCCCTTTTTCTCGCCTCATTTCCTGCCCCCCCCCCGAGCTCCATAACGACCCCAGGCCTTTTGGTGAGCCAGGGGTCACCTGAGGTCTCGGATAATGTGACGAAGCCAGATGCTCACCATCGCCCAAACCGGCCCTCACCAGCTGTGACTGGGTGTGAGGGAGTTTATTTATATACAGAGGTGGAAGTAGTGGAGTACAAATACTTATTTTTCTGCCATCAGTACTTTACTCCACTACTCGTTTCTCTCAAGACCTTTTACTTTTGCTCGGAGGCGGGATGTGATGATGAGCGGAGACGAAAAGGAAAGGTCAGCTCCGTGAGAAGCAGAAACAAAAAGCGTGGATACAATCTTAAAAGACGGATTATCTTTCAGGAATTTTGATTGAATTATTGCGTCTTTATGACATTTCGCTCTCAGTTGTACAATGCCTAATCTTTTCGGTATTTATTTTTGTATTCGATTGCCCGAAATACACCATAATATATCCATCGATATATAATCGACTCCAGCGTTGCATCTCGTGGATTCTGTTTCTTCTTGCACTATTTGTCTTGTTTTGTTGTAACGTCTTATATATATATTAATATTGCATGGATGGAGGCTGCATGTAACCGACGTGTTATCGACCCTGTAGCTGTGCATACGACGATAAAGCTGAAATATCAGATTGAGAAAAGGAATTTATTTCCAGCGGATATTGTAATGACTTTAGGAGTTGATAGACGTTGGAGGGCGGTCCACTTAAAGTCCTGATGAATCACCCTTCAGCTCTAATTCAGCGCCATTAGGCCACCTTCTTCTGTGGTGCATCGACTCTGATTAGGGTGCAATTAAACACAGAGTTAACCGCGGCTTTAAATAACACGCTTTGTTCAGGCGAGAGGCCATGATGTAAACCTCTTCTGGTTTGAAATTAACCCTAACATGTCAACACACTTGAAACGTTAAGGTTTAAACACAAAGTGCGGAGACATTCCCTGCAATGAAGCGACTTTGTCTCGCGTAAAACTCGCAGACCCAGAAACTATATTTGCAACGTTCCCCCTTTCGGCGCTGACAATCAGTGGTGGAGACAATAGTCGGACAAACAACCCCAGCTGCCGTCGACGGCGCTCCCTAAACAATCAGCGCGGAACAAAAGCCGGAGAAAGCGCCCTCGTCAGCGCTAATGTTCATACGGGGCTTTGGCATAATTGATTTCTCTTTCGTTCGGATCCCAAATCGCTTCTGCTGCGACGGTGCCGTGTCCCTCGGGGCTCATCGAACGCTTCTGCTGCAACCCGCATATGCTTTCGCAAAACAAACAACCGCGAGGAGGAGGAGGAGGAGGAGAGGAGGAGGAAGGAGGAGGAAGAGGAAAATGAAGAGGAGGAGGAAGAGGAGGAGGAGGAGAGGAAGAAGGAGGAGAGGAGGAGGAAGAAGAGGAGGAGGAGGAAGAAGAAGGAGAGGAGGAGGAGGAGGAGGTGGAGGAGGAAAGGAGGAGGACGAAGAGGAGGAGGAGGAAGAAGAAGAAGAGGAGGAGGAGGAGGAAGAAGAAGAGGAGGAGGAGGAAGAGGAATAAGAAGAAGAAGAAGAGGGGGAGGAGGAAGAAGAAGAGGAGGAGGAGGAGGAGGAGGAGGAAGAAGAGGAGGAGGAGGAGGAAGATGAATAGAAGAAGAGGGGGAGGAAGAGGAGGAGGAGGAAGAAGAAGAGGAGGAGGAGGAAGATGAATAAGAAGAAGAAGAGGGGGAGGAAGAGGAGGAGGAGGAAGAAGAAGAGGAGGAGGAGGAAGAGGAAGAAGAAGAGGAGGAGGAGGAGAGGAGGAGGAAGAAGAAGAAGAAGAAGAAGAAGGGAGGAGGAGGGAGGAGGAAGAAGAGGAGGAGGAGGAAGAGGAAAAGGAGGAAGAAGAAGAGGAGGAGGAGGAGAAGAAGAAGAGGAGGAGGAAGAAGAAGAGAGGAGGAGGAGGAGGAAGTATTTTCTCGAGGAACAGGGATGGGGAGGATGTATGTGTGTATGTGTGTGTGTAGGTGTGTGTGTATGTATGTAGGTGTGTGAGTATGTGTGTAGGTGTGTATGTGTGTGAGTATGTGTGTAGGTGTGTGTGTATGTGTGTAGGTGTGTGTGTATGTGTGAGTATGTATGTATGTAGGTGTGTGTGTGTGTGTGTATGTGTGTAGGTGTGTGTAGGTGTATGTGTGTGTATGTGTGTGTGTGTGTGTGTATGTATGAGTATGTGTGAGTGTGTATGTGTGTGTATGTGTGTAGGTGTGTGTGTATGTGTGAGTAGGTGTGTGTGTAGGTATGTAGGTGTGTGTGTGTGTGTGTGTGTATGTGTGTGTATGTGTGTGTATGTGTGTAGGTGTGTGTGTATGTGTGTAGGTGTGTGTGTGTATGTGTGAGTATGTGTGTAGGTGTGTGTATCAGGCTTGGATTTTCGTCATTTTAGGGGCCTTTGGCGTCACACGTTTCTTCAGCGCGGAAAGGCCGCGTTCCACGGCACGGAGGCCATCGGGGGAAACATAAATAAATAACTTTCTAATGACAACAAACAAATCGCTTTTTTAATATCAATACTCGTATCAGGCCGGTGCCTCCTGAGTATTACCGTATATAAAATGAAATACTTTACTTTGAATAATTATTTGTAATCTAAAAATCTAAAATTCTATTAATATGTAACAAATATATTCCATTTCAGAAGAAACCGCCTTCAAGGTTCAAACTCTGCACATCACTCAGCAGGGCACCGTGAAGCGCCAACACCCAACTGTATGAACAAGCAATACTTTGAAATGCAAGAGTGTGTGTGTGTGTGTGTGTGTGTGTGTGTGTTTAAAAGCTTTACAATCACATTACTTTATTTTTCAGAGTGTGGTGCTTTCGTGGCAACTTAACAAAGGTCTGGCAACAACAACAAAACGCAGCGCCATATCGGCACTAGTCTTCAAATCCTCCACAGGGTCCCCTTTAAGATGGAGGATCATGAGATTTCACTCCCCGTTCTGCTTCGGTCCCTGCACACAAACACGGTGCCCTTACGTGCACTCTTCAACTCGAAGTAGGGTTTATCTGATGGATACCAATCTTCCCTTAAATGACCGCACCATGCCTGATAGGGAGGTTGTGCTGTACATCAGGGGTGTCCAAACTACATTTTGAATCGGCAAATTAAAAAAATAGAATGCATTATGGCCCTCAAATGAAACTTCTTAAATATAGATGTAAACGGAGGCGCGGGAAGGACACCAGTGAACACTATTACGGGCACTTTAGAGCACGCACAAAAGCACTCTCCACACGCACACACAGTACACCCGCGACTGTTACAATGACGGCTCGATAATCAGCTCACGGCATATAGGCAGGGGTAAAGTGCTATTTGTTACGAGTGGGGAGCGGACCTCACCTCCTCTAGGGGGGACCTCACCTCCTCCAGGGGGGACCTCACCTCCTCCAGGGGGGACCTCACCTCCTCTAGGGGGGACCTCACCTCCTCTAGCGGGGGTCCTCACCTCCTCTAGGGGGGACCTCACCTCCTCTAGTGGGAGACCTCACCTCCTCTAGGGGGGACCTCACCTCCTCTAGGGGGGGACCTCACCTCCTCTAGCGGGGGTCCTCACCTCCTCTAGGGGGGACCTCACCTCCTCTAGGGGGGTCCTCACCTCCTCTAGGGGGGACCTCACCTCCTCTAGGGGGGACCTCACCTCCTCTAGGGGGGACCTCACCTCCTCTAGCGGGGTCCTCACCTCCTCTAGGGGGGACCTCACCTCCTCTAGGGGGGACCTCACCTCCTCTAGCGGGGTCCTCACCTCCTCTAGGGGGGACCTCACCTCCTCTAGGGGGGACCTCACCTCCTCTAGGGGGGTCCTCACCTCCTCTAGGGCGGACCTCACCTCCTCTAGGGGGGACCTCACCTCCTCTTGGGGGGTCCTCACCTCCTCTAGGGGGGACCTCACCTCCTCTAGGGGGGTCCTCACCTCCTCTAGGGGGGTCCTCACCTCCTCTTGGGGGGTCCTCACCTCCTCTAGGGGGGACCTCACCTCCTCTAGCGGGGTCCTCACCTCCTCTAGGGGGGACCTCACCTCCTCTAGGGGGGACCTCACCTCCTCTAGGGGGGTCCTCACATCCTCTAGGGGGGACCTCACCTCCTCTAGGGGGGTCCTCACCTCCTCTAGGGGGTCCTCACCTCCTCTTGGGGGGTCCTCACCTCCTCTAGGGGGGACCTCACCTCCTCTAGGGGGGTCCTCACCTCCTCTAGGGGGGACCTCACCTCCTCTAGGGGGGTCCTCACCTCCTCTAGGGGGGACCTCACCTCCTCTAGGGGGGACCTCACCTCCTCTAGGGGGGTCCTCACCTCCTCTAGTGGGGGACCTCACCTCCTCTAGCGGGGTCCTCACCTCCTCTAGGGGGGTCCTCACCTCCTCTAGGGCGGACCTCACCTCCTCTAGGGGGGACCTCACCTCCTCTAGGGGGGACCTCACCTCCTCTAGGGGGGTCCTCACCTCCTCTAGGGGGGACCTCACCCCCTCAGGTCCTCACCTCCTCTAGGGGGGACCTCACCTCCTCTAGGGGGGGTCCTCACCTCCTCTAGGGCGGACCTCACCTCCTCTAGGGGGGACCTCACCTCCTCTAGGGGGTCCTCACCTCCTCTTGGGGGGTCCTCACCTCCTCTAGGGGGGACCTCACCTCCTCTAGCGGGGTCCTCACCTCCTCTAGGGGGGACCTCACCTCCTCTAGGGGGGTCCTCACCTCCTCTAGGGGGGACCTCACCTCCTCTAGGGGGGTCCTCACCTCCTCTAGCGGGGTCCTCACCTCCTCTAGGGGGGACCTCACCTCCTCTAGTGGGGACCTCACCTCCTCTAGGGGGGACCTCACCTCCTCTAGTGGGGACCTCACCTCCTCTAGGGGGGACCTCACCTCCTCTAGGGGGGACCTCACCTCCTCTAGGGGGGACCTCACCTCCTCTAGGGGGGACCTCACCTCCTCTAGGGGGGTCCTCACCTCCTCTAGGGGGGTCCAGGGGCATGCTCCCCGGGGAATTTATTTATTTATTTATTTATTTTAAATATTGAAGTTGAAAGCATCAATCTGGTGCACTTTGAGAGCGACATGAAGAGATCTATGGAGACATCTTGTTTTACTGCCATATAGTATTTCATAACTGTTTTTCCTTTATTCTCTTATTTGTTTTATAACGATAATGATCATATGAAGGTGTGCCGCGGAAATAATCTTTTGAATAATTTGGACCAAACCGTTTGAGATAACTTAGACTAAAGTGAACTCAGAGTCCTTTAGCTCACTGAGCCTCTCCGTCTCCTCCAGCTTGTTGTGGAACCAACAGCTCCGTATGTCCGTTAGTGCCGCTAGCTAACCAGATGCTAACAACACGGTCCCTGCTGCTGGCACCGGTCCCTCTCTCACTCTCCCTCTCTCTGCCACACACACACACACACACACACACACACACAGACTTTTATTTCCATGCAACTCTCTGATTGGTCTGGTGTCTTGCCTCTGTTGCATTCACTGAACACGGGAAATTACAGTTCTCTCGTCCTCTCTAGTGTCTTCATGAGGTTCACGTTTAATGTATTATAGTATGGAGGTAGAATTGTCCGGGGCTACAGAAACAACATTCGGAGCAGGCCAAAATATTATTTTACCAACAATGTGGAATTTATTGGCTACATAGTACACAGATTATGCACAGCGGGAGCAGCAATAACCGTCAAATAATAATTCAGACAGGGGAGCTCCGCACCCCCTGCCTGCCGCTAGGGGGTGCTGCAGCGCCCTCAGCACCCCCCTTCCCGCGCCCATGCTCATATCTGTTCAGAAACTGGACAAAAGTTAAAGATGTACAAACCACAGACTGTCTGTGTCATGACGAATACAGTCGCTGCTTTAATTCTGTCTTTAGGACGTTGTTGTGTGTTTGGACGGAGCAGCTACAACGTTAGTTTAGCCTGATCGATCCAATCTCCATTCACAAAACACGCATTTTAAAAGGTTTTTCGCATGCCGTCTTGTCTGCACACTAAAGCATTAAAGCATGGTTTTTACTAACCGTTATCGGTATTTAGTTACTTCGGCACCATTTTGAAACGTGTATTACAATGAAATCACGATAACATAGGTTAATTTGGTCGTAGTTGGTTTCCACCACAGTATTTACATGGATATAAGCCCCGCCCCCTCTCCAGCGCGTCCTGTTTGAATTACAGGAGTAAACACAGCTGACAGCCGCAGTGAAACTCCAGCGGTTGGAGCAATGCTCGTATTCGCATCGCGTCCGTTGTGAACGCAGCATAACGCAGTTCAGAAACCTGTTCTGACGCTTTTAAAGCAACTGTTAACAGCGCGAGGCCCAAAGGCCACAGTGGCCGTAGGACGTACAATTATTTGTGGGGCATAACGGCCAGACCGAGGGGCTACGACGTGAAAATCCCACCCTGGTGTTTATTAGGGATGCTCAATTCATTATGAGATTATGATTTTTGCCATATCGAGCAGCCCTACTCTATATGTGCATATATGTATGTATGTGTGTGTATGTATATGTACGTGTATATGTATATATGGCAATCAACAGGTAAACCAGATTAATTATATTAATAACAATAATAATTAATAATAATGATAATTATTGCAGATTATAAATAAATCATTTAGGGGGTGTGAGATTAAATAATATTTAATATATATGTTGTTGTTGTTGTTGTTGTTGTTGTTGTTGTATATGTCATTTTTTTGTCTTGATTTATCTTACATGACTAGCACTGCAACATTTGTTTGGTAATTATTTATTTTACTTGTTCGAAAGGAAATGTATCAATCAATCAATCAATCAATCATTCAATACTATGTGCTCTGCTTTATCTCGGTATCGTTGCTTCAAAACGGCTCACGTTCAACCCACGATGTCCGCTTTCCACGACTGTTTTCTCATCTGTTAATTTAGATTAGCAATAGCTCGTTATTGGCGGTGACATTTTTGAAATATATCATTAACCTAGAGATAGATCTGACTCGGATAGCCCGTCTCATTCGGTGGGTTATCCATCTGAATCACACCCTGTAATTACTAAAAACTCTAATTACCAAATAATTTATCACACTATCGGATCATTTAATTGGGTCCTGGGATAAATAGGAATGTCCAGAGTGTCATAAATTAATTGAGCATTTGGATATTTGTGAACTACTTTTGGTCCTTTCATTAATAACGATGTCGAGTAGAATAAATGCTCCACTATAATAGCATTTCAGAAGGGTTGATGCTGGCCCACACTGCCACACACACCTCAGCTCCGAACCAATACGTGTTTGATATTGAGACTGCCCTCCGAAGACAAACGGCAGCGTCGTGGTTTGGGCAGCACGTATTTATACGTGTCATTCTCGAGAGCACAGGGAACCACGTTTTTGTAATTTGGAGGAATTGTCGGAGATGGATTTTCTGATTTAAAAAAGCTGGCAGTGAAATCCAGACTTCAAGAGACGATCAGTTACGACGTCCAGCGGGTCTTTGTGATGTCGTTATTAATTAGACAATATAGAGAACATCATATTTTAAAGAGTCCTCTCCTGCTGATGTTCAGGTGTATATCAGTATGTAGTGTCTCTACTTTAAAGAGTCCTCTCCTGCTGATGTTCAGGTGTATATCAGTATGTAGTGTCTCTACTTTAAAGAGTCCTCTCCGTCGATGTTCAGGTGTATATCAGTATGTAGCGTCTCTACTTTAAAGAGTCCTCTCCTGCTGATGTTCAGGTGTATATCAGTATGTAGTGTCTCTACTTTAAAGAGTCCTCTCCGCTGATGTTCAGGTGTATATCAGTATGTAGCGTCTCTACTTTAAAGAGTCCTCTCCTGCTGATGTTCAGGTGTATATCAGTATGTTGTATCTCTACTTTAAAGAATCCTCTCCCGCTGATGTTCAGGTGTATATCAGTATGTAGTGTCTCTACTTTAAAGAGTCCTCTCCGCTGATGTTCAGGTGTAGATCAGTATGTAGTGTCTCTACTTTAAAGAGTCCTCTCCGGTCGATGTTCAGGTGTATATCAGTATGTAGCGTCTCTACTTTAAAGAGTCCTCTCCTGCTGATGTTCAGGTGTATATCAGTATGTTGTATCTCTACTTTAAAGAGTCCTCTCCCGCTGATGTTCAGGTGTATATCAGTATGTAGTGTCTCTACTTTAAAGAGTCCTCTCCGGCTGATGTTCAGGTGTAGATCAGTATGTAGTGTCTCTACTTTAAAGAGTCCTCTCCGCTCGATGTTCAGGTGTATATCAGTATGTAGTGTCTCTACTTTAAAGAGTCCTCTCCTGCTGATGTTCAGGTGTATATCAGTATGTAGTGTCTCTACTTTAAAGAGTCCTCTCCTGCTGATGTTCAGGTGTAGATCAGTATGTAGTGTCTCTACTTTAAAGAGTCCTCTCCTGCTGATGTTCAGGTGTATGTCAGTATGTAGTGTCTCTACTTTAAAGAGTCCTCTCCGCTGATGTTCAGGTGTATATCAGTATGTAGTGTCTCTACTTTAAAGAGTCCTCTCCCGCTGATGTTCAGGTGTATATCAGTATGTAGTGTCTCTACTTTAAAGAGTCCTCTCCTGCTGATGATCAGGTGTATTCAGTATGTAGTGTCTCTACTTTAAAGAGTCCTCTCCTGCTGATGTTCAGGTGTATATCAGTATGTAGTGTCTCTACTTTAAAGAGTCCTCTCCTGCTGATGTTCAGGTGTAGATCAGTATGCAGTGTCTCTACTTTAAAGAGTCCTTTCCTGCTGATGTTCAGGTGTATATCAGTATGTAGTGTCTCTACTTTAAAGAGTCCTCTGCTGCTGATGTTCAGGTGTATATCAGTATGTAATGTCTCTACTTTAAAGAGTCCTCTCCGGCCGATGTTCAGGTGTATATCAGTATGTAGTGTCTCTACTTTAAAGAGTCCACTCCTGCGATGTTCAGGTGTATATCAGTATGTAGTGTCTCTACTTTAAAGAGTCCTCTCCTGCTGATGTTCAGGTGTATATCAGTACGTAGTGTCTCTGCTTTAAAGAGTCCTCTCCTGCTGATGTTCAGGTGTATATCAGTATGTAGTGTCTCTACTTTAAAGAGTCCTCTCTTGCTGATGATCAGGTGTATATCAGTATGTAGTGCCTCTACTTTAAAGAGTCCTCTCCCTGCTGATGTTCAGGTGTATATCAGTATGTAGTGTCTCTACTTTAAAGAGTCCTCTCCGGCCGATGTTCAGGTGTATATCAGTAGACCTCAGGGGAACACCAATTGTTTGCAATAATGAATGTACTTTGGGAGAATCAAAGACGTGTCAAAGTGCAAATGCTTCGTCTTTTTAAAACGGCAAATGTAATAAATCACCAAAACAAGAGGTGCGGGATCCGGCGCTCTCCTTTCCTCTGAAGATAAAAGACTTGAAACATTAAACAGAAGTGTTTTCTCCTGTCCTCCCGGGAGCTTGTTACTCACACACAGGGCGTACCATGGAGGTCAATAACCAGTTTTGGAAACGCGGCACCCCGTGGCGAGCGTTTCTCCCGAAGGCTCCGAACGGAACAGGAAGCCTCAGATCCCAGCCACTAATTCGTCTTTTAATTAGATGCTTGATTCCCAGGATTCAACCGAAAAGCACATCATTAGATACAACATAAACACGCCATCTGATTCATTTGTCATAGCTCGCTGAGGCAGAGTACCTGATGGAGCAATGAATACTTTATATAGTCACTCAAAAACCCCTGGGAGATAATTCTCCGTCTCGTCTGCACGTCACGGTGATAGATGTCTGCTTGCTGTTGGCTAGTGCTTAGCAGTTTTCTGGTAATTAACAATTGTCAGGCTTGACATCACTTCTAGGCAACATGTTGACTCTGCATATTCAAAGTGAGACTTCCCTAACATAATTTGAATACTATAAATGGCCAGAAATATGTATTTACTGTAAGAGAATATTTTAATCCGATCTGTGTATTTTAGAGGTTCTCAGTTTTTCTTGCATGCTCCTGTCTGTAACTTCAGGGGGACACGGGTCAAGAGGTCTTCTTCCTTCCTGTGGGGGAGGGGTTTGGGCACATGAGGAGTCGTAATTGGGGGTGGTGGCGAAGTCGGCTTGGCAACTGGAAGGTCACCAGTTCAAGTCCCGGCAAGACCAAGTGCTACCGAGGTGTCCCTGAGCAAGGCACCGTTCCCCACACTGCTCCCCGGGCGCCGTTCAAAATGGCAGCCCACGGTTCCTAACACTAGGATGGGTCGAATGCAGAGAAACTATTTCCCCACGGGGATTAATGTGACTAAAGACGTTCCAGCTTCCATCCTTTCTCGAGCCTTGGCTCTGCATCGCTGCACATAAGTTTTCACCACACTTACTTCCTGTTAAAAACCTCCTTTTTAAAAGTAGTTTTCTTGTTTTAACTTCCTGCACGGGATTTAAATGACAACTCGTGGTTTATTCTTGATTTTAGAATAAGAAAATTAAATCGTATCAAATGGTCGGTCATATATAATCTACCTACTCGATACCCATCTCCATGAGAACTGAGCGAAATCCATCCCTGAGATCTGGCTGAAATATCATCAAATACAATTCAAAGTGATTTCCAGGAACCAAAGGCTGGACCCGGAGCGGAAGACGAAGCCTTCTCTCTCTCGCGGTTTAAACGTCGGAGCGTTTTTCTGCTTTCGCTCCATTTCCTGCGCGTCAAAGGGACTCTGATGCAGCTCGACGGTGTGAAAGTAAAACAAACCAAAGTATTTCAGCATGAACAGTTATCTGCCTATCTGCCATCAAATCGACGTATATATGAAAGTGGGATCAATCGATATTCACGGTAACGTGTGCACATCATTACACCGATCAATCGGAAAGAGAAACGGGTTCAGGTGGAGGCGTATTGATTGGCTGTTCCTCATTAGAAAGTCTCATTATTGTCTATCGTATTGTACACGCCTGCATTACTGGGGGAAATACTTCATTGACTGGAGTTGCAATTGAGATAGGATTGACAATATTGGAGGGATTAAGCATTGGTATTATATTATTTAGCATCCTGGTGTCCAGAGGTCCATTTTGTTTAGTCTGCAGATTTGAATATTGCACGAGTCCATATCAACGTTTCTACGAATTGTGCGGACCTGGAATGGTTCATGTCGCTCTGGCACTTTTAAATTCTAAACACGTTGATACCAGACGGTAGAAATGTGGAATATATCCTCTGACTTTAATCCCCTGACTCTTCTTTTAACCTAAAAATTGTATCTCTGCATCTTCTTGCTGCAGTCTGAAATAGTGCACATAGAATACATTAATATATATATATATAAATAAACACACTTTCGGTGGTTCCTTTTCTAATTACGGAGGCCAATTGGCTCGGTGTAAAGGCCGCAGAGCGTCTGATCTGAGTGGGCGAGGGGGGGGTCAACCAGCCTGACGCTGAAGAGTCTCTGCTTGACTCCGAGTGGGAGATTCGATGGTTCTGACGCTTTATGCACACAGCTGTGAACTCTACTACATTCAGAATCATCCACTCGTCCTCTCTGCAGGGTTACAGGAAACCTCGATATGTCAAATGTTTCTAAATGCATACATTGCTGTGGAGAGCACTCGGCGTCATCATACATGTGCAAATAATGCAATGTGTAGTTAAGGCAGAATGAAGTCTGTTGCCAGGTGACAAAGGCAGGCTGCGGCACTAATCGAAGCTCGTTGAAAGATGCAGCTTTTCTCGCAGGTGAGCACACACAGGTCGCTTCAAACACTTCCTCCTCTCATGCAGTCTGTGCTCGTTCCCTCTGCTCTGGCGTGGTCTCTCCGCTGCTGAAGTGTGGCATCAAAGCTGCAGGAAACACTCGCAGGACTTTCTGTGTCCTCTATTGTTTGAACTAATAGGGAATGATTGAAACAGGGTTGTATTTATGGTGGTTTTGATTGGAGAGTCTCGTTAACCCTTCGATGCCCGAGTGCCTGGACCTACTCTCTTCCATAAGTGGGTCAAAAAGGACCCGTATGAGAATGTGTTTTAATGCCATTTCTTTCTGATTTTGGTTAATAAAAATGACTTGTATAATAGTTAGAATTATATTTTGGTTCACACTAGACATATTTTCTATTTCATTTTGCACTATTTTTAACTTTTACATTTTTTTTTACATTTTCACAAAAAAAAATGTGTTATGGAAGCTTGGGGTAGAAATACAAAAACTACAATTTCTTAAAATGTCAATTTAAAATTAGAACGGCGTGATATCCAAAACATGTTTTTTGAGGAATAGCTGGAATATGAAATGATACAAAAATAAGAAAACCAGCTCACCGGGTCGAAAAAGACCCACTTATGGATCTAAGGGTTCAAATCAGTATCGATGAGCATTGTCTGTGTTAAACCGTATACTCCAGCACACACACATCTTATCTAACCCATCTTGTATTTCGACTGGACCTTGGCAATTGCTGAGAAAACGTACTTGTTGAGTTAATGTACGTCTTGTAACTGATTCACCAGCACTTATTATGACGATCTAGTTCAAAGTGAGCATATCTGCACTTTCCCTTGTTGTCCTTAGTCTGATTGTTTACAGTTGTTGCACTTATTGTACGTCTCTTTGCATAAAAGTGTCGTCCAAATGCCACGCGTCTGTCCTCGGGTCACGCCTCGGGTCACGCCTCCGAGACGCGTGACGCCTCGTAACTTCTTCGCATCTTGTTTGAAGAACGAAATGCCGTTTCTATAGCAACCGAGCAGACGGGTGAGAATTGGCTCGGTTTAACCTGGAGTAGCCTGTGAGAAGAGGGGGGAGGGGAACGCTGGATACTTTTACTTTCAGGGAGGATTCAATCAATACATCTTTTCTGATGGGAAGCACTCCCCTGCTAAAACAAAACATCTATTGACAAAACAGATTCAGAGCCTTTGAAGGCTTCTCAGACACACTCAAGGGAGCATCTCGAAGTGTTCTTTCCGAGGCGGGAAGAGGAAGGCCACCAGAGACCAAATTAAGGGGTTATGCTTCAACGTGGCTGTACAACAACATGGAGAATAATGAAGGCATCATCCCTTTAATGTTTACACGAGAAAACAACTTGAACACTAGAAAGTGTGCATCCTCAATGTGTCACACACACTCAGCTGATGGGGGGAATGGTGTTCGAGTTGCCAATGAAGGAGGCATCATTTGTAGCCGTGGTGGCAGCAGCTTTTCACCGAGTGCCGTCGTGTCATACAGGCGCTCCATTATCTCTGAATGTGTATCATGAGTTTGCAAATGAGCCAATTAAACAACATGCGATGCACGATGTTTTGCCTTCGCAGTCTATTCGCTCCTCGTTACGGCTCAGCGGGGGGGCTTTCTGGATTCCAGGTCGCCCCGTTTTGTATCAGAAAGCCTCCGCCCTGTATCTTTGCTTCCTCTTCGTCTAAAGTGCACACATCCTTTACTCAAGTAGAAGTACACATACTCGTGTTTAACAATAAGAAGTAGAAAGTACAGGTATTTGAGTTCAACATGTAAGAAGTAGAAAGTACAGGTATTTGGGTTCAACATGTGAGAAGTAGAAAGTACAGGTATTTGAGTTCAACATGTGAGAAGTAGAAAGTACAGGTATTTGAGTTCAACATGTGAGAAGTAGAAAGTACAGGTATTTGAGTTCAACATGTAAGAAGTAGAAAGTACAGGTATTTGAGTTCAACATGTGAGAAGTAGAAAGTACAGGTATTTGAGTTCAACATGTAAGAAGTAGAAAGTACAGGTATTTGAGTTCAACATGTAAGAAGTAGAAAGTACAGGTATTTGGGTTCAACGTGTAAGAAGTAGAAAGTACAGGTATTTGAGTTCAACATGTGAGAAGTAGAAAGTACAGGTATTTGAGTTCAACATGTGAGAAGTAGAAAGTACAGGTATTTGAGTTCAACATGTGAGAAGTAGAAAGTACAGGTATTTGAGTTCAACATGTAAGAAGTAGAAAGTACAGGTATTTGAGTTCAACATGTAAGAAGTAGAAAGTACAGGTATTTGAGTTCAACATGTAAGAAGTAGAAAGTACAGGTATTTGAGTTCAACATGTAAGAAGTAGAAAGTACAGGTATTTGAGTTCAACATGTAAGAAGTAGAAAGTACAGGTATTTGGGTTCAAAGTGTAAGAAGTCAAAGTAGTGGAGTAAAGTACTGATACCAGACAAATGTACAGTAACGAAGTATTTGTACTTCCCACCTCTCTCTCTCTCCTCTAAGAAAGGAGGTTATATGTTTCTGTGTTGCTTGGTGGAGATCTGGAAGGAGAGAGAGGCTCCAGCCGGGGCTTAGCCTTTCTGTGCTCTATTACAGAAAATGGACGATCCCATTACATCTCTGGTAATCTCACTGGGGCCAGACGAGGATTTCCCATCAGCCCCGTCTTCCCCCTCGACACTGAGCATTGCCCACTGACCTTCTGGAGTCCATTTCCCAACAGCAGCCAGTCCGAAAGTCATCTCTTTGAGCCGCTGTGGTGCACGATGATGGGAAATGTCATGTTGTGTTAAATTCAAAACCAGAAGTTGTCATGGGAAACCTACTGATAGATACCGAGCTATTTGGTTCTTAGTGGGAAAAGATATGATAAAAAACGTCTAATGAAACCCAGTAAAGGTTCCTAAACGTATTGGTTAGGTTATAGCAAAATGGACTACTGTAAAATCACAATATGATAATACTAGCTTGTCAATAGCATGGTTTGACTAGAATATTAGCCGTATGCTATTAAGCCAGCTAGCACTGAACAAGTCAAAGAAGCATTTTGAATAAAGCGGCGAAAATTAGTCAACTTTGATCCACAGAAAGATTAAGGTTAATCTTCAAAAAATGGAAAGAAAAATAGTCGGAAGGCAAGTACATGTTGCCAATGGTTACCAAGTGAGTACACTAATTGATTCGTTGAAATTGAAGTCTCATATTCAAGCTTCTTAAGGACCAAAAACCCATCTCTTATATCTCTTATAATAGGCGGAAATACTCCATATATTTCCAGCCAAAGGAAGCGTAGTGTGTCTGTTTCTTTATCCTTATTGGAAGAATTGACAGGTTTGTAGTGAAAAACAATGATATATGTTTGCCCCAGTGTATTGGTCTCCGTGTTACAGTTACAGATGAAAACAGTGTTGTATTTATGGTGGTTTTGTCGATAATCCATCCCAGGACTTTTCTCTGCAGACTTTTACTCGCCATATTTCGCAGGCTGTCGCATAGTAGCGTTTTTAGGGGAGATAATCATCCAAATCTCCTGTGCTTAGTGTTAAGCATCTTCGTTCTCTCCACACCCTATAGTAATACATTTTAATATTTGACAGAGGGCCAAGTGATGCCTCTCCTTACAGCACCAGATGGCATGCCAAATCCCATGTGAAAAAGGAAAAATAACGACATGAGGCAGGCTATAAGATCTGATGTGGATTAAATATATTAACTTATTAAATTCTAATGGGATTCTGGTATGTTTTGCGTTAGATTTGATGGAGTTTGAGAGCTGAGTGTGTCTTTATTGGCTGTAGAGAAAAGGCAATCTCTTAATCAAAGATAATAGCTCTCAATGTTTCTCGTGAGGGAACTGAGCCTTGTTTACTCAAGTTTCAATCTCCTCAGGCACCTCCGAATCATAGAAGGAAGTATCCTCATTTAACTATTAGCATATTCATAATCCTTAAATGGATCTCTTAATATTATATGCAGTCATTCCTTATCAGTCTGTTGGATTTTTTCTGTTGTTGTTGATTGATTATATTGTCGCGTTTGTATTACGGTACGTCCACACAGCAGCTTTACGGTACGTCCACACGGCAGCTTTACGGTACGTCCACACGGCAGCTTGACGGTACGTCCACACGGCAGCTTGACGGTACGTCCACACGGCAGCTTGACGGTACGTCCACACGGCAGCTTGACGGTACGTCCACACGGCAGCTTTACGGTACGTCCACACGGCAGCTTTACGGTACGTCACACGGCAGCTTGACGGTACGTCCACACGGCAGCTTGACGGTACGTCCACACGGCAGCTTTACGGTACGTCCACACGGCAGCTTGACGGTACGTCCACACGGCAGCTTGACGGTACGTCCACACGGCAGCTTGACGGTACGTCCACACGGCAGCTTGACGGTACGTCCACACGGCAGCTTTACGGTACGTCCACACGGCAGCTTTAAACGAATCTTCCAACGCTTCTCTGCCCGTTGACTTTGAATGGGGATGACGTCACTTTGCCTCGCTTTTCGCCGAACTGCATTGTGGGGGAGCGAAGCGAATGTTTTTCCAGGATTTCCAGGATTCAAAAGTTGAGCAATGTTCAACTTTTGAAGCTGAGCTGGAAGCGTCAGCCAATCAAACACGTTTATGCAAATCTGACAGTATAAGCGCTAGCCAATCAAACCGCGTGTAAGCAGGGAGAACCAGACCGCAGTTCATTTCCTCATATTCCAAACGAGAAGTTACGGGAGCAAATCACCCGGTTCTTTACGACCAGAACTATTAACGGGATACAAACCGGAGGAACCAGCATGGAGGGAGGTGCCAGAGGCAGTGGGGTAACTGGTAGGGTTTCCCTGTTTGGGGAGTTTATATATATATTAGAGCCGGGACTCGATTAAAAAAATTAATCTAATTAATTAGAGGCTTTGTAATTAATTAATCGAAATTATCACATTTTTAATCGCATTTTTAAGCACAGGGCCATCTAAGCTAATTTACAGATGGCCCTGAGCCCAATAGAGATTGCCCTGAAAAATGCATGCGGACGAAATGGCACGAAGGGTTTGGGGGGCCTCCGTCCCCCTAGACATCTTTTAATTTTGCAGGTCTTAGATGCTGTCTGGTGCATTCTCTAGACTGAATTATAAGATGAACCACCACAATATTATATTGTACAATTTCAATTGTATTCTTCATTTCACTTGTTTGTTTGTTCTTGTGTGTGTGTTTGCTCGCTTGCATGCCCTGCATAGCTTTAAGAAATAAATTGGTCAAAACACTTTCCATCTGATGAAGGCAAATGCCTTCCCAGATGGAAACAAGTAGAAACATTACATTCAGTTATAACTGCCAAAACAAACATTATTTACACTATTATGGCCCCTGTTAAAAATGTTTGTAATGTTAACTACTGTAAGTTGGTCGAACGAATGCCTCCTCATCCGGAAGCTGACCGAGCAGACCCGAGCAGCAGTCGAGAGGAGCCGAGCGCACCCGCGAAGCACACGTCAGAGTTCCCGTTAGCCGGCAAATCTAAATATCTTCGGTCAAAATAATTTCCCTTTAGCGCAATACCGCTTCAGTTGCGCCACTTATGTGACAGACAGAGAGTATGTGACGACAGATAGTCAACTCTAATGTCTAACACGTAATGTGGAGAAAGAGATGTCCTGGATGGGTTGATTGTGCGTTGATCTGTTGGTAATGCCTCGGGCTTCCGGTGGGCATGTAAACAAATGCATAATGCTGCGCTATACTTTGTGGCCTCATCCAGTTGCATAGCGACACTTATTGTGTAGTTGTCTTTTAATAAGCAGGTAGTCCTATCATTAGCTAGAACTAGCTGGATCTGATCGATATGGACATAAACGCGAGTGAAGTCTGATCTGACGGGAGAGAGAGATCAGCTGCTGCTGACGAGTCGAGACTCGACACGCAGCTCTGCATGATCACCTGCAGCGGTGAGCGGAACAAAACACACACTTCAGGTTAGAATATCACACGTAGCTATTTTAATTACCTCTCAAACTACCTAAACTAGTTATAGATATGTTTAGTTTTACTGTCGGGTCACTCATTACTGGATCCGCGAGCTGCATGATACTGGCATAATAGATTGCCCGATCGGGCAGCCAGCAGGTGAGGCTTCATTGCCCGAGCTAAATACTAGATGGCCCCGGGCCATCGGGCAGTCCTTAGTGTCGAGCCCAGAGCCAGGGAGCTGGTTATTCTCTCAGACGTGGACTGACTTATCCTGGCCCTGAAACCAGTCGTCTGGTTGAGTGTGGGTTGGGTCAGGGTGTGGTTCCTTGCACTCGGAGTCGGGCTAACGTCCACGCTAGCTGCTACACGCTAGCTGCTACATGCTTTGCATTTAGGTGATACTTTAGGCTTGATGTGCTGCGCGTGATTTGCACTCATCCACGGGGCCGACCAAAGCGGTCTCATCAGCTTGTTCGTTCATGTTTGACTATTGTTCACCGTGGTTTGTTGTTGTTTGAAGTCCCATGCTGAAGTCATGAACGTTATTTGGTGCCCAGTATAATCGGTACGCCTGAAACTCATCCAGTGAGAAACGTTCCGCTGTGCAAAAATAAGTGCGATTAAAATGCGTTAATTTTTTTAACGCGTTAATTTTTGTCTAATTAATTAATCTTAATTAACGCGTTAAAGTCCCGGCCCTAATATATATATATATATATATATATATGTTGCTCGCATAAAATCCCTGGGGTTTTTTGCTTTGTATGTCGGGGGCGGAGATTCATGTGATTGGTTGTTGGTCGCGTTGCTCGCAAAAAAATCCCCAAGCTGTCAGACACGCCCAGCTCCAAGACTTTCAAGGTTTTTGAAAAGCTGCCGTGTGGACGTACCGTAAAGCTGCCGTGTGGACGTACCGTAAAGCTGCCGTGTGGACGTACCGTGAAGCTGCCGTGTGGACGTACCGTTAAAGCTGCCGTGTGGACGTACCGTGAAGCTGCCGTGTGGACGTACCGTGAAGCTGCCGTGTGGACGTACCGTGAAGCTGCCGTGTGGACGTACCGTGAAGCTGCCGTGTGGACGTACCGTGTGGACGTACCGTGAAGCTGCCGTGTGGACGTACCGTGAAGCTGCCGTGTGGACGTACCGTAAATCTGCCGTGTGGACGTACCGGAAATCTGCCGTGTGGACGTATTCGATGTATAACTTCTTGGTCGCCTGTTTCCAAGCTTTTCAACCTGCAGTAATTATTCATCAGTCTTATAGATTTCTTCTGCATCATATCTTCATGGGATTGTTGATTATTGGGAGTCTCATATTGATCCAATGTCAAACTCCCTGATCACTAAACAGTCGATGCATTGTATCGGATGTATAACTTAGAGCAAGAAGTCTCGTCTCCGTCGACATGAATGTTTATTGTTGGAACTCGAGGAGCAGCAGGTGTTATCTCTGATGCCTTGCCAGTGTGCAGAGCAACTCCACGGGGAATCAATTAGAAAACCTGGGACTTTGATATAAGCAGGATGACGTGTTTTGGGGGGGATATGAGAGCGTTCCCTGGCTCAGCCTCGGCGTGTTAATGTAGAATCAAAAGCCGCAGAGATAAGCCTTCAAATTCCTCCGACTGTCGACGGAGAGAAGTTTGTGTTTGTCGTCTTCTCGGCAAACACTGTGGCTGCAAATCAAAGAATATATGTGTTATTTGAATAATTCTTTAAATTGAGTTTTGCGTCGTATGCTAATTCGTGTCGATTTACATCTGTCGCCGCCTGCCAACTCCGACACGTCGCCTTTCTGGAAGCAAACATCCCCATCCTGCATTTTGAATCGAATCCAATGAGAGGAAATGTGTGCCTGGAATCTCACGTATAAGCCAGGTCTGCTTCGGGGGGAAAGTGACAACACGCACTGTGAAATTGATAGCAATGGAAAAGCTAACTGGCCTCCCTCATCTAAGTCATATTATTAGCCAGTTCAATGGACTGGCTAATGACATAGTGGTCTATTACACTCATGTCTGTAAACAGAGGCATGTGTTGTTGCTGCTGCTGCTGCCAGAAATCTGCCCATCACAACTTTGCCTTTCTGACAGCAGTCTCCTCGGAGAGCTGGCAGCTTGTGAAATAAAATAAATGATATTTAAAAACAATAGACGGGTAGGGGAAAGTGTCGTTATGTTCACGAACGTTTTCCTGCTCGTAGTTCAAGCTTTAGACATTGCAGTTGCATATGATAACATGCTAATCTTTGCAAAATAAACCGTGTATTTTGATTCACGTTATATTAAATGCGGTGTGGGTTCGATTATCACTTCGTACTAATCGTAGAAAGGAAGCTTATAACACGTGTTTCGCCTGGAAAGCCGCTCTGTGAAGGACACTTCTTCACAGAGCGGCTGATCAAAGGTCCAGTCTTGTTAGAAAGCCAGAAAGCTGTTTGTACAGGAAGTCGACGAGGCTGTCCAGACATTACCCTTTCAGAGAAATGTCTCTTTATTTCCGTCTCTGTGAAATAGCCTCGAGTAATATCCCATAAGTCAAGTTCTCAAATAATGGAACTGTTTCTCAAAGCGGTGTTAACTTTAGATCTCCTCTGCTGTCCTCAATTTACAGTATATTTTATTGTGGTTTTCTTGACATTTACAATATGTAGGGCCATTTTTTAAATGGTATCCTTCACAATGGGGGCGATCCATCACCCCGGCGCCTCGTTTGTAATCCCAGGTGACGGAAGCATCTGTCAGGGTGACTGAATGTCGATAGAGCGGTGCGGCACGGAGGAAAGGGAGTGACGTCTCCGAGACAGAATCTCATCTAGATATGAGTATCACTCATTAAATCATCACTTTTTAAAATACAGAGGAGCTCATCCCTCCGTCTGATGGATGCTTTTATCCAAAACAATGTCACGGCTGCATGTATTGAAGTGGCACAGATAGCGTCATTAATCCCTCCATGGTGTATGGGAAGGAAGATGATGACAACAGCCGCCCCGCGGTGCATTCGAGGGCAGCAGGAGAACAGATGCTCGGGAAGACAAGGTTATCAGGTAATCATGGAGTCTCTTAGTGATGACATCTTGACCCAATTCATGTCTGGGTTTATTGGAATATGAGTTCATCAGATCAGAACTTTGCTTCTGCAATATCCTGAAATGCAAGTAAGCTGTGTGGGTTTTAAGAAACTAACTTTTACACTAATCCCTTCTTCCCCTCCCTGTTCGATCGAGCGTCCCGTAGAATTTAACTTTCTCAAGCTGTGAGAGGAAGTCAAAAGTCCAAAACGTCGGACTAAAACTCAAAATGCACAACGCTGTGGTAGTACACGAGGTAGTAAACCAAATAATAATGCTGCCCTTTCAGACAGAAACATTTGTCTATCTGTGCTTCAGAAGCTGAGGTATGTTTCGCACATCTGCTCCAACACAAATTGAGCTCGGGGCTTTGACATTTGTCACCAATTAACACACACACACACACACACACACACACACCTGCAGTGTGCCTGTGTGTCGCCACGCTATACATTCCTCCGGTCAAACTGTCCCGATGTAAATGTCATGAAACCAATTTGCGTGTCCGTTAGTGGAAACACCCGGAGAGAGGACATTGAATCCCAATTACTCTGCCACAACCACACCTCGGACTGCTTGCATAATTGATTAATAAAAGTAATTGCTAATACATAATGGATAGTAATGGGGAAATGATAATTAGCTATGAGAAGGCCCTTGGCGGTCTCTCCCAGTGAAAGGGATTCAGCAGACTGTCGATACAAAGCATTTAGAGCACATGTCATGTCACATTTAAAATGGTTATCACTGTGTGGAATAGAAAATAATAGCATTCAAATCCCAAGTTTGCAAAGTGATAGTAAAAGATGGCTTGTGTGGCTTGCAGGACAATAAAACGGGGAAACCAAAGACAAGACAAAACACAACAGACAGATCTGTTTTGTTTCGTCTTGTCTTTGGTTTCCTGTTTTATTTCGAAAAGCGTTCACCGCCCGTCTTGTCTGTTCCCTCCCTGTTTGTGTTCTGACACCATAGTGTATTGGCACCCCCTAGTGGCAAAAGTCGGTACTGTAGCTTTTAGGCACCAAATAGCGCGACTCTCCTTCTTGTGTTTTAGTTTACACATCGTAGCTCAGTTCTATGCCACAGATCATTTTGTTTTAATCCTTGGAGTAGATCTCTCTCTAAGTATACAAACTTACCTGTGTGCCAAGTTATGTGTTTCAAACATGTGGTTTAATTGATTGTGTGGTTTCAATGTTTAAGATAAGCTAAGCTAACTAGCTGCTAAGCTAACGCTAACTAGCTGCTAAGCTAACTAGCTGCTAAGCTAACGGACATAGCTCATTCTTAGCATAGGCTGTTGATTATACTGCACATGTATTATTTCAATTGTGTAACTTGTGTTGTTTATTCTTGCAGTTTTACAATTTCAAGCCTCAGTAAATGGTCAACTCAACAACTGTCTTCTGAGTCTTTGTTCGCTATCTGTTAAGCTATGCAGTGCGACGCATACGCAAGGGCAGAATAGTTTGCCTTGCCTTATTTTACTTTGTTGGCCTTGTTCCGCAATAAAAGTATTTTGGATTTCAAACAACATTCTGCTTTTGGGTCCTGTGTACCTTGCCCTCCAGCCGCGACAGCTTGCATTTATTTAAAATTCTCTGAATACAAAAGAAAATGTTTTGCATTCGCTGCGAGAAAAGATATAAGATAAGATAGTTCATACAGCAGAGGAGATCTTTGTTCACCAGGTAATAGGGATATTTCACAGAGGACTCTGGACCACGTGGTTCAAACCGTTTGAAAAGCTCCAGGGTCTTCAGGGTTAAAGCACCCAACAAAACTGAAGACAGCTTGAAGTCACCTCGCAGTGACAGTGCGGCGTTATTATCCGAGCTGTGTTAGCTATCCAAACTCTCTCTGCCTTGTAAAAGATCCCAATAAAAGCTGCGATGAAACGCTGCCTGGCGCCTCTCTCCCCGTCTTCTTCCTCTTAATGAAGATCCAGATGTGTGTTAATGAGAGTAGACTCGTGTAATGAGTGGTTCTGGATCCAGAGGGTTCACAGTTGGCACTGCCACATGTGCTGCTTCTCATCATGCTGGCAGGAATTATACCCATCCCAGGCTATTTCCGTAATAAGTGATTTATATAGTGTTTGTCTTGTTTCATTTTTCTCCCATGGCTGCTTTCCTTCTGTCAGATTCCTGGCGGTTTGTGGCTTTAACTCACAGCTATTTCGCTAGTTTTAAAACCATTTCAAGTCATTATTTTCTGCAGCGAAAACGCAGTCAAGCGGCTTCATTTGACAGGATGGAAAAACCCATTCCACCTCTCACACACAACATCGGAATTAAATTACTTTTCCCTTTTGAAGCACTGTGTATTCTAAATCAAGTTGATGTAAGTATGACAGTAAATTGCCTGTAAATGTACGCGTGAATGCATCCAAGGTGCAGAGATTAGGAATTCATTTAGGAAGCGGAGAAGGAGACGTTAAAATCATGTTTTGCACACGTTCCTGCATCTGAAATACACTGTGATCAGAGGTGGGAAGTAGTGGAGTACAAATACTTTGTTACTGTACTTAAGTACATGTTTCTGGTGTCAGTACTTGTGCACTACTTATTTTTCTGACGACTTTTACTTTCTACTTCTTACACGTTGAACCAAAATACCTGTACTTTCTACTTCTTACATGTTGAACTCAAATACCTGTACTTTCTACTTCTCACATGTTGAACCCAAATACCTGTACTTTATACTTCTCACATGTTGAACTCAAATACCTGTACTTTCTACTTCTTACATGTTGAACTCAAATACCTGTACTTTCTACTTCTCACATGTTGAACTCAAATACCTGTACTTTCTACTTCTCACACGTTGAACCCAAATACCTGTACTTTCTACTTCTTACATGTTGAACTCAAATACCTGTACTTTCTACTTCTCACATGTTGAACTCAAATACCTGTACTTTCTACTTCTTACACTTTGAACTCAAATACCTGTACTTTCTACTTCTCACATGTTGAACCCAAATACCTGTACTTTCTACTTCTCTCATTTTCCAAACAGCTGGTTCCTTTAGTTTGAATGTGTGTTTGGTGGCGTGATCATTATTATTATTATATAGTACCTCCCACATTTCAAAGTTCTTTACTTTTACTTGAGTGTTTTTAAACACGAGTATCTGTAGTTCTACTTGAGTAAGTGTGTACTTTTGCCATCCTCTGAATCACACAGCTCCCACTCTACCGCAGAGTCCTGGCTAATCCAAGACCTCCATAAAGCATGTGTGGGGCCTTAGCGACACATCTGTCACTCTGACGTCCGCTAGCACGGTCTGGACTGTGGGTTTCTAATCCATCTGCGCTCCGCTGAGACATTCTGCTGCCAACTGGATCTTTGCTAAGCCTTTGGAGAAGCCTGCCAACTTGCTGAAAGTTTCACTCGTATCTCTCCGTTCATTTCTCAGATTCCTGATTTGTATTTCCCTTTTTTTAACACGCGCTGAGTTAAGTGAGCGTGTTGACCAATGTTTGCTCTGATAATTCAGATGCTTGCGCCGCTTGCTTTGATGTGCAGGGGTCCGTGGAAAGAGGGTCACTTTAATCCCGAACACCAAAGGCAGAATAAAGCCGATGACTTTGATCTTCCTCGTGCAAAAACCCCAGTAATGTTCCGCTGCTCTGCCACCGCGCTAGTAATATTGGATTAAAAAGTGCCTCTTTTATTCTGCTGTCCACTCATGTATGGCCTAAGGTGTGGATGGGTCCATCGGGGACGCGTCGGCATGCTGCACAATGCAGATAGAGAGAGAAACGGGGGCAGGCCATTTTGATCATCTCCAGTGCCGCGGTGAGGCGATCCAGCACAACAACATCTCTACGAGGACTCAAAGAGTTTGTAGATGGACATAATGCTCCCGCTTCAGGCATCGAGTGAAGTGGTGGAAATGATTATAAAAG
>CM070499.1:2673236-2691672 GCA_036324585.1 Champsocephalus esox
ACTTTCTACTTCTCACATGTTGAACACAAATACCTGTACTTTCTACTTCTCTCATGTTGAACTCAAATACCTGTACTTTCTACTTCTCTCATGTTGAACTCAAATACCTGTACTTTCTACTTCTCTCATGTTGAACACAAATACCTGTACTTTCTACTTCTTACATGTTGAACTCAAATACCTGTACTTTCTACTTCTCTCATGTTGAACTCAAATACCTGTACTTTCTACTTCTCACATGTTGAACTCAAATACCTGTACTTTCTACTTCTCTCATGTTGAACACAAATACCTGTACTTTCTACTTCTCTCATGTTGAACACAAATACCTGTACTTTCTACTTCTCACATGTTGAACTCAAATACCTGTACTTTCTACTTCTTACACATTGAACTCAAATACCTGTACTTTCTACTTCTCACATGTTGAACTCAAATACCTGTACTTTCTACTTCTCACATGTTGAACTCAAATACCTGTACTTTCTACTTCTCACATGTTGAACACAAATACCTGTACTTTCTACTTCTCACATGTTGAACTCAAATACCTGTACTTTCTACTTCTCACATGTTGAACTCAAATACCTGTACTTTCTACTTCTTACATGTTGAACTCAAATACCTGTACTTTCTACTTCTCTCATGTTGAACACAAATACCTGTACTTTCTACTTCTTACATGTTGAACTCAAATACTTGTACTTTCTACTTCTCTCATGTTGAACTCAAATACCTGTACTTTCTACTTCTCACATGTTGAACACAAATACCTGTACTTTCTACTTCTCTCATGTTGAACTCAAATACCTGTACTTTCTACTTCTTACATGTTGAACTCAAATACCTGTACTTTCTACTTCTCACATGTTGAACACAAATACCTGTACTTTCTACTTCTCACATGTTGAACTCAAATACCTGTACTTTCTACTTCTCTCATGTTGAACTCAAATACCTGTACTTTCTACTTCTCACATGTTGAACTCAAATACCTGTACTTTCTACTTCTCACATGTTGAACTCAAATACCTGTACTTTCTACTTCTCTCATGTTGAACTCAAATACCTGTACTTTCTACTTCTTACATGTTGAACTCAAATACCTGTACTTTCTACTTCTCACATGTTGAACTCAAATACCTGTACTTTCTACTTCTCTCATGTTGAACTCAAATACCTGTACTTTCTACTTCTCTCATGTTGAACTCAAATACCTGTACTTTCTACTTCTCTCATGTTCCAAACAGCTGGTTCCTTTAGTCTGAATGTGTGTTGGTGCGTGATCATTATTCTTTAGAGTCACTGCGTGCCTATTGGTTGGAACACGATCCGTGTATCCATCACTTCCTGGTCTTCTCAAAAGAAGAGGGACCAATGGAAACGTTGTCATGTTGCCGTTGGTCACCATGGAAACATTCGTTAGCTAACGATGACATTATTGTTCTATTGATATAAAGGGAGGTCAGGTACTCTTTAAAGCAGCTGCTAGTTATGGGTACTTTCTACTTCAAAGCCTCTTTACTTTTACTTGAGGATAGAAGTTTAGTCAGTACTTCTACTTTCACCAGAGTATTTTTAAACGTGAGTATCTGTACTTCTACTTGAGTAAAGGATGTGTGTACTTCTACTTGAGTAAAGGATGTGTGTACTTCTACTTGAGTAAAGGATGTGTGTACTTCTAATTGAGTAAAGGATGTGTGCCATCCCTGCCAACAAGGGCCTTCTGAGAGGTGTGAAAAAGGCAGAGTGTTTCGAGCGGCGTCTTGATGCTTTCACTGGGCTTCCTTCCGTCTTCAGTGGAGCATCTTTGGCAGCGTGTAGAGTCAATTTGTTGGCGAGCAGCAGGTGGTTGGGTTAATTGCCCACGGCGGAGAGGAAGTGTCTCGCTGAGTGTGAAGTGCGGGAGTCTGGATGAAGAACAGCAGTAAGCATATTGTCTCCTCGCACCTCGCCCCCCTAATCAGCTCCCATTGTTCGACTGAACTGGCTCGCTTCCCGGAGGAGTCCTTTCTCGCTTTCCCCCCACAGTGCCACCCGCATCTCTCCTCTCCTATCTCCTGTTTCGTCACCTTCCTGCTGCCCTTTCCCCCTCCTCTCCTCCCTTCCTTTTCCTCCCAGTGGAGCGAGGGTATTGATGTAAACACACACAGTGCTGAGTGCTTCGTAAGCTGCTCTGAGCGATCCTCAGGCCTCCCTCCATTGTCCCCGCAACTGTAGGAAGAGTCTTGATTTCCAATAGGCTTATCCTCCCACTGCCACGTCCATAAAAAGATGGCGAGGGGTTTGACTCGGTGGCTGAGCGTTGGTAACGGATCAATGTGTGTGTGTGAGAGGCGCTTGCGTGATTAAGTATTTGAAACCACGCTGGCAGAAATAGAAGTGTCACTAAAAGGATGCTTATGGCAGTGTCGGCGAAGGAAGGCGACAAAGCCTCGCCGAATTCGATGAAATCACGTCAAGAGTGTGTGTGCAGATTATTCATGTGGACACGAGTAATGTGGAGATGGAGGACTCCAGCACGGACTGGCTATGTAACACTGGAGTGGAGATGTGCGAGTGTGTACGGTGGCGGCAACATGGCAGAGAGGCGGTCCAGGTGGAAGAGATTTACTTTGGCGTAAGAGACGATATGTGGCGATTTTCTTTCTCGCCCAAGACTCCAATCTGCCCGACTTCCCCTCTGATCCTCTAACCACTCGGTCTCCCAGTTCAGGGACATTTTCTGATTGGTTATTGACTTCAAGAGGTTGTTTTTCTTATCCCAATACTGTCCAGAATTGTGATGTTTCCTAATTGTTTTGTAGAGAGTTTCTCGAATATAACTTTTGGTATACGACAAAATGGAGTTTCTTTGATGGGAAAACGACATGGTTAACATTCATACTTTGTCTCTGGACACTCGGCTTTCATGTCAGTGCACTTCAACCATTTGAAAACGAAATGTTACCGTTGGGTTGAATCTCCATCTTCCTGACATTTCATAAACAGCTTTTGCATTATGTATCCTGGTGAGCTTTGTGAACAGTGAAGAGAGTTATCCATGAATACTTTTGAACAAGTTTTTACAACCACACAAGAGTATGAATCCTAACTTTCTGGCTGTTTAATAATTCTAATTTATGTTGAGAGTCTCCCACTGCGAGCGCAAGCCCATTTGCTGCTGACCCTGGTGGCAAACATTTTTGAAATATTGCACAGCTCTTCCTCTTGCCAATTTAAATGCAGCTTTGTGGTGATCTGGAAGCGAGGCATGAAGAAACGCTTGCTAAAAGGCATAGGAAGGATTGATTTCCCATCCATATTCCTCATTTGATTTAATCCCATACCGTGTGCTTTCAATGCATCTGATCACACAGGGTCCACTATTCAGATCTAATCGTGTTTCCATAGCTGCTCCGTTACATCGCGGTGTTCAAAACCACTATTGATGTGTTGTGCTTCATTTCAAACACATTCTCTTTGATTCAACCTGACATATTTGGTATCTATGGAAACTTTGCTACTTGTCCTGAATTTAAAATCAAGTTTTGTGCACTTTCAAAGAATCGTGGGCATGCAGCATGCATCTGTAACGAGGGTCTCAACAGAGAGGGCGAAGGAGGTAGTGTCAGAATAGATATATATATATATATTTCTGACCTGTTTGAGTCTTCTTTTAATGCTACGGAAATACCTCCTCACGAACCTGTGGATGCATACTTGTTCTGCCTCAAGGTCAAGGTCAAGGTTCTTTATTTGTCATACGAACATAGCTACAGTCTTAGGTCACAGGCTTCTCCAACAGAGCAACACAATAATAAATAAACTTGCTTTTATATAACATGGACTGAAAATGTATTTCACTGCTTGTCTGCACGGTGACATTTCTTCTCGCAGTAAATGGGGTCTGCGCTTGCATTGATGTTGTTTGTGTCGGTGCATTTCATTTTTTTGTACTCCACACTTTGTGTCTGTATTTCCCGCCCCAACCTTTCTCTTCAAAGTGGCATAAAAGGCAGCCGTCATACCTGACGATCAAAGAGCAACAGCCAAAGCGCCGGCTCTCTGTTGTGCCGCTGTCATATTCCCTCTTTTAGACAACAAAACATGAGACCTTGAAAACACACGGCCACTCTGGATGCACACGCGGCGGGAACTTTATGAAGCCGACATGTCACGAAGTTTGAGTCGACAGACATTGTAGGTCCTGTAACAAAGTGGGAAGGTATTTCAGATGCAGAACAATGTTGTTTGTCTTTATCATAGTCATTAGTCTGTGGAGGAAATTGTATCCTAAAAATGCTGAAATGGCATACCTTAGGGCGATGAAAGGAAAGGAGGGGATCGGGGCCAATTAGGACTTTAACCAATGCAACCTCTAAATATACCCTGTACAAGTATTTCTGTCGCGAATGTACACTTAAATTAACTCAAAGAAAAAGATGACTTTGCTTTATGCATTTGGAACGGGGCCAATAGCGACAGATAGTCGAGGGGGGGTGAGCCATCATTTAGTGTTGAATAGAAACATGAAGTTTGACTAATTTGAGATACTGATCTAACGAAGACGTGTTCTCAGTTTGCCGAGTGGAGACATCTGTTTGAGTCGGCATCGTGTATTCATTGCTTTCTCTATTTGTTCAGTATTAACAGACACTTATTTGATGATTAAGAGCCGGTGCAGCCGTTGTTTTCATGGACACATGCCGGGGAAAGACGGCATCATAAAAGGATTATTAGGGTTAACGATTTTCCGTCAGTTGCAGAAGGTTTGGTCTTCAGAGTCGGGGAATATTAAGCCTGTGAGTTCAGGGACGGGTGGCGCAGTGGTCTGTGCATCCGATCATCAGATCAAGGGGGGTGCTGGGGAACTCCAGTTCGAAACCCGCTCCTGCCACTGCGTCAGGCCGTTGTGTCCTTGGGCAAGACACTTCTCCCGGAGTTGCTCCTGTGGGTATTATCCACAGTACATGTATAATACTAATGTGTACTTGTAAAAGCGCCTCGATGACCTCGAGGCGTGGAGATGGACGGTGTGGCGCAGTGCGCTGTGCAATGATCATCAGATCAAGGGGTGAAACCCGCCGCTGCTGCGCCTGTAAAGCCGGTGTGTCCTTGGGCAAGACACTTCACCTGAACTTGCTCCTGTGGGTATTGTCCACAGTGACCAGTGCATGTATAACAAATATGTGTAATGTGTATATGTAAAGCGCTTTGAGCACTGGAAAAGCGCTATAATAAATATAAGGAATTATTATTATGATTATGGTGGCGTAGAAAGACATTGAGGACGAACACATTGAGGATGAACACATTGAGGACGAACACATTGAGGACGAAAACACATTGAGGACGAACACATTGCGGATTAATACATTGCGGACGATGAATACATTGAGGACGACGAATACATTGAGGCGACGAATACATTGCGGGCGATGTATACATTGCGGGCGACGAATACATTGAGGACGAATACATTGAGGACGACGAATACATTGAGGACAACGAATACATTGAGGATGTATACATTGCGGGCGATGAATACATTGAGGACGACGAATACATTGAGGACGACGAATACATTGAGGACGTATACATTGAGGACAAATACATTGAGGACGAATGCATTGCGGGGATGAATACATTGAGGACGACGAATACATTGAGGACGACGAATACATTGAGGACAACAAATACATTGAGGACGTATGCATTGAGGACGAATACATTGAGGACGAATACATTGCGGACAAACACATTGAGGACGGACACAGTGAGGACGAACACATTGCTGATTAATACATTGAGGACGAACACAATGAGGACGACGAATACACTGAGGACGACGAATACATTGAGGACGAATACATTGCGGACCAACACATTGCGGACGAATACATTGAGGACGAATACATTGAGGACGAACACATTGAGGACGAACACATTGCGGACGAACACATTGAGGACGAATACATTGCGGAGACATGAGACGAATACATTGCAGACGAATACATTGCAGATGAATACATTGCGGATGAATACATTGCGGATGAATACATTGCGGATGAATACATTGCGGTCAGCAGGATAACCCTGGATGTTCCGAGGTAATGCGTCTCGTCTCCTGCCAGCGAGGCTGTCAGCGGAGCCTCGTTTTAGGGGACGAGAGCATGAGATGATGTCAGAGACGCATCACAGAGGGATTGTTGAGCTCTGACGGCGACACAGAGGATAGAGACATGCTTGAAAGGTTGAGGTATTGAATTCTACTTCCTGACAGCTGAGCGACCTTTTGGCTCTCGAGGGGGACGAGACAGAGATGGATTTCACAGACGTTCCTCCCACAGGGTTAAGAATTAATGCTCCTTTTCTACCTCTGTGCCGAGCGCGGAGACCTGGGGTCGAACCGCATGCAAGCAAAAGCAACGTACAAGCACAAAGGCTTACTCTCACCAAGCAATTAGAGGACAATACAGAGATGGAAAAAGTACACACATCCTTTCCTCGAGTAGCAGTACAGATACTCGTGTTTAAAAATACTCTGGTAAAAGTAGAAGTACTGACTTTAAAGTAAAAGTAAAGAAGTATGGGCTTCGAAATGTACTTAGTAGAAAGTACCCATAGCTAGCAGCTGCTTTAAAGAGTACCTGACCTCCCTTTATATTAATAGAACAATAATGTCATTGTTAGCTAATGAATGTTTCCATGGTGACCAACGGCAACATGACAACGTTTCCATTGGTCCCTCTTCTTTAGAAAAGACCAGGAAGTGATGGATACACGGATCGTGTTCCAACCAATAGGCACGCAGTGACTCTAAAGAATAATGATCACGCACCAACACACATTCAGACTAAAGGAACCAGCTGTTTGGGAAATGAGAGAAGTAGAAAGTACAGGTATTTGAGTTCAACATGTAAGAAGTAGAAAGTACAGGTATTTGAGTTCAACATGTAAGAAGTAGAAAGTACAGGTATTTGAGTTCAACATGAGAGAAGTAGAAAGTACAGGTATTTGAATTCAACATGTAAGAAGTAGAAAGTACAGGTATTTGTGTTCAACATGAGAGAAGTAGAAAGTACAGGTATTTGAGTTCAACATGTAATAAGTAGAAAGTACAGGTATTTGGGTTCAACATGTAAGAAGTAGAAAGTACAGGTATTTGAGTTCAACATGTGAGAAGTAGAAAGTACAGGTATTTGGGTTCAACATGAGAGAAGTAGAAAGTACAGGTATTTGAGTTCAACATGTAAGAAGTAGAAAGTACAGGTATTTGAGTTCAACATGAGAGAAGAAGAAAGTACAGGTATTTGAGTTCAACATGTAAGAAGTAGAAAGTACAGGTATTTGAGTTCAACATGTAAGAAGTAGAAAGTACAGGTATTTGGGTTCAACATGTGAGAAGTAGAAAGTACAGGTATTTGAGTTCAACATGTAGAAGTAGAAAGTACAGGTATTTGAGTTCAACATGTGAGAAGTAGAAAGTACAGGTATTTGAGTTCAACATGAGAGAAGTAGAAAGTACAGGTATTTGAGTTCAACATGTAAGAAGTAGAAAGTACAGGTATTTGAGTTCAACATGAGAGAAGTAGAAAGTACAAGTATTTGAGTTCGACATGTAAGAAGTAGAAAGTACAGGTATTTGGGTTCAACATGTAAGAAGTAGAAAGTACAGGTATTTGGGTTCAACATGTGAGAAGTAGAAAGTACAGGTATTTGAGTTCAACATGTAAGAAGTAGAAAGTACAGGTATTTGGGTTCAACATGTGAGAAGTAGAAAGTACAGGTATTTGAGTTCAACATGTAAGAAGTAGAAAGTACAGGTATTTGGGTTCAACATGAGAGAAGTAGAAAGTACAGGTATTTGAGTTCAACATGTAAGAAGTAGAAAGTACAGGTATTTGAGTTCAACATGAGAGAAGAAGAAAGTACAGGTATTTGAGTTCAACATGTAAGAAGTAGAAAGTACAGGTATTTGAGTTCAACATGTAAGAAGTAGAAAGTACAGGTATTTGGGTTCAACATGTGAGAAGTAGAAAGTACAGGTATTTGAGTTCGACATGTAAGAAGTAGAAAGTACAGGTATTTGGGTTCAACATGTAAGAAGTAGAAAGTACAGGTATTTGGGTTCAACATGTGAGAAGTAGAAAGTACAGGTATTTGAGTTCAACATGTAAGAAGTAGAAAGTACAGGTATTTGGGTTCAACATGTGAGAAGTAGAAAGTACAGGTATTTGAGTTCAACATGTAAGAAGTAGAAAGTACAGGTATTTGGGTTCAACATGTGAGAAGTAGAAAGTACAGGTATTTGAGTTCAACATGTAAGAAGTAGAAAGTACAGGTATTTGAGTTCAACATGTAAGAAGTAGAAAGTACAGGTATTTGAGTTCAACATGTAAAAAGTAAAGCCAGAACAATGAACTTAAGTAGTAACGAAGTATTTGTCCTCCACTACTTCCCACCTCTGGGAGAACAGTGTGAATCAGCTCGGCATAGAGTGAGTTGTTGGGATCATTTGAATTGCAATAGAGTTTGAACTGTTGGAGAAAGAAAGCTCACGCACTCATTTCGCCCTGTTCTCACGACGCCCCGCTCCCCTCTTCACATCTCAGATGCTCTTCATAAATAAATGCAGCATGGCTGGCCCTCGCTAATGCCCTGAATACCAATGAGACTCCTGTCTTGACTCTCAGACTGAGACGAGGCTTTTGCTCTTCGTCTTCTTCATCTCTCATCCTCTCCCTCTGAGGCTGCGAGGTGAAAGTAACACATCAGAGTTTCATGTGCTCCAGATCACCTGGTGTCTTCATGGAGGAACGAGATCAGAATACACCTCTTCCAGACACAATGAGTACCCCTTAAAGTTCACTGACCCGTGGCTTTTCTACTGCCGCCATGCTTTTGTTCAGATTGAAGAGACACGACGTTGTGCTGAAACGGCAGCTTTCTGTGTCGTCTAGTCAGGAATAAGTCACAAACTGGATAGGTGTCGATGTGTTTGGTATCTTTAGTGCAGGGTAGTTAGGTGTTTTAAAAAAAATTTTGGGTTAATTAAGATGAATTAATTACACAAAAATTAACGCGTTAAAAATGTTTACGCATTTTAATCGCACTTATTTTTGCACAGCTGAACGTTTCTCACTGGATGAGTTTCAGGCGGACCGATTATACTGGAGCACCAACTAACGTTCATGACTTCAGCATGGGACTTCAAACAACAACAAACCACGGTGAACAATAGTCAAACATGAACGAACCAGCTGATGAGGCCGCTTTGGTCGGCCCCGTGGATGAGTGCATATCACCGCAGCACATCAAGCCTAAAGTATCACCTAAATGCAAAGCATGTAGCAGTTAGCATGTAGCAGCTAGCGTGTAGCAGCTAGCATGGACGTTAGCCCGACTCCGAGTGCAAGGAACCACACCCTGACCCAACCCACACTCAACCAGACGACTGGTTTCAGGGCCAGGATAAGTCAGTCCACGTCTGAGAGAATACCCAGCTCCCTGGCTCACTGCACTGCACTCGACTGTCGACCACTTGGAGTAACATCCATGTGAACATGGCTTCTCACTGTTCTCAGGTCAGATATGTATATTTGATTAAAAATATGATTAATTTCGATTAATTAATTACTAAGCCTCTAATTAATTAGATTCATTTTTTTAATCGAGTCCTGGCTCTAAAAAAAAATGTAATTCCACTACGAGGCTAATTTATCACATTTCATCTGCTGTGCTTTTTAAGATGGCCGTCGTGTTCTGCCTTCAAATTGTTGAACGAATGAAGATTATAATCCACTACGGATCCCAGTTTCATGTGCTCCGGATCACCTGGTGTCTTCACGGAGCAACGAGATCAGAACACACCTCAATGAGTACTCCTCCCCCCCCCCACCCCCTTAAAGTTCACTGACCCGTGGCGTTTCTATGCCGCCATGCTTTTGTTCAGTGTACAGAGGATCTGCTGATGAGCTGTCGTCACGGACAACTAGTCTCTTCTGGAAGTGACCAAAGTGCTGAGAGTGATGGAGTCGAAGTGACAGCGAGTGCTTTCATTCTCCATCTGTCTTTCCAGGCATCACACGCAGCGGCCAATGGCGTCGCGGCTGTCTGCGCTCCATTACTCCTATTGGCCAGTGAGCCATCTGCATGAAGGGCCTCATTGATTCCTCTTTACTCGGCTTTGTGGAAATATACAGAGTCAGGTTCAGTTCAATATTGATGCATCAAAGCAGCCGGAATGAAGAGAAGCCTCGATGCTGTCCTTGTTCTTCTTTGAGGGTTTAATGGCCAGAGAGAATGGAGGTCAATGGTAAAGGGAAACTTCGGCAAGACACGACACTGATCCCAGATCATCCAAGACGCTGCAGTATTTACTATTCACGGGATTCTTGCTCGCGCTATAAATTCTTCATGAGCGTGTCAAAATATTGTTTTGAAAAAGCACTGGAACATCCATAATGTATCCAATATAAAACAGGTTTTCACACCCACTGCTCAATTTCAAAGATAAAAGAACGGCATCAAATACTCCACTTGCACTCTGCCGTCACATTAATATCATATTGGAAACATCTCATCTTGATTTGGTTATAGACATGGCTCTATTCGTCCATTCGATACAGAGGCTTAGTCGGTTGTTTAAGCTCCAAAAACGTTATTAATAATCAGCCACAAAAAAATATATATATACTGTTCGACAAAAAGGTAAACAGTATAGCGTAAATAAACAAAATCACAGTCTGTCCCTCTAACCCAGGGGTTCTTAAAGTGTTTGATGAGTGAGGGCCAATGTAGGTACCCAATATTGGATTGAGGGCCGCCCAAGAAAAAACGGAACACAAAATAATTCCAAAACAAATCCTTTCTTTATTGTACCAACCAATTACCGCAACTCGCGAGATGCCTAGTTGCCATGCAACCAGTAGTCTAGCAAACTTTCCACAAGCTGTCATTCATAATTTAGGAATGACAACCCAGGGTGCGCAGTTTTACCATTCTTAAATTCCATTCTAATTCTTACTAACTTACGAACCATGGAGGATTAAAATATAACGCATGCATTTCAGCGCGTCACGTTAACTATCGCGGGCCGCCAGAAACATTTCCGAGGGCCGCCATTGGCCCGCGGGCCGCACTTTTAGAACCCCTGGTCTAACCACATCCTAGCTGTTGCCTTCACTGCAACACCCTGCCGAAGGACTCTTCCAGGGCCAGCACCGTCCCTTGTGTACTCACAGCCCCTCCCGACAGCCCCTACCCCACAGCCCCTCCCCACAGGCCCTACCATAGCCCCTCCCCACAGCCCCTCCCCACAGCCCCTCCCCACAGGCTTACCGTCAACCGGTTACACAATTATCTCCAAACCACATTGTCAACATCAATGTAATTTGCTAATTAATAAACGCAAAATAAATAATAAATTGCATCCTATTTAAATCACGGAAGTCTTTTCCGCCTTCCCTTTGCTGGGGAGACGGCGGTGAAACTCCGCCCGCCGCTCCCCACGTAAGTATGGGGCAATATAGTAAAATGTATGTTTAAATAATTGTAGACTCACAAGCGTGCACTTATGGTCGCTGCAGAAAGGAAGGGGGAAAGGTGGACGTTTTAGTGATGATTTAACCTGATTTATTGACGAACGGAAGAGAGCAGGAAATATTTGGTGTGTGTGTGTGTGTGTGTGTGTGCGTGCGTGCGTGCGTGGATATTATTTACAGTAAGTGCGTCTTTTTGCCCCCGTTATCCACAGCCTTTATCTCTGCTGCTGTCAATGTCATTCCTTCAGTGATAACTGTGAGGTGGGAAGTAGTGGAGTACAAATACTTTATTTTTCTGACGACACAAATACCTGTACTTTCTACTTCTTACATGTTGAACACAAATACCTGTACTTTCTACTTCTTACATGTTGAACCCAAATACCTGTACTGTCTACTTCTTACATGTTGAACCCAAATACCTGTACTTTCTACTTCTTACATGTTGAACCCAAATACCTGTACTTTCTACTTCTTACATGTTGAACTCAAATACCTGTACTTTCTACTTCTTACATGTTGAACACAAATACCTGTACTTTCTACTTCTTACATGTTGAACACAAATACCTGTACTTTCTACTTCTTACATGTTGAACCCAAATACCTGTACTTTCTACTTCTTACATGTTGAACCCAAATACCTGTACGTTTCTACTTCTTACATGTTGAACACAAATACCTGTACTTTCTACTTCTTACATGTTGAACCCAAATACCTGTACTTTCTACTTCTTACATGTTGAACCCAAATACCTGTACGTTTCTACTTCTTACATGTTGAACACAAATACCTGTACTTTCTACTTCTTACATGTTGAACCCAAATACCTGTACTTTCTACTTCTTACATGTTGAACTCAAATACCTGTACTTTCTACTTCTCACATGTTGAACACAAATACCTGTACTTTCTACTTCTCACATGTTGAACCCAAATACCTGTACTTTCTACTTCTTACATGTTGAACTCAAATACCTGTACTTTCTACTTCTTACATGTTGAACACAAATACCTGTACTTTCTACTTCTTACATGTTGAACACAAATACCTGTACTTTCTACTTCTTACATGTTGAACCCAAATACCTGTACTTTCTACTTCTTACATGTTGAACCCAAATACCTGTACTTTCTACTTCTTACATGTTGAACCCAAATACCTGTACGTTTCTACTTCTTACATGTTGAACACAAATACCTGTACTTTCTACTTCTTACATGTTGAACCCAAATACCTGTACTTTCTACTTCTTACATGTTGAACACAAATACCTGTACTTTCTACTTCTCACATGTTGAACACAAATACCTGTACTTTCTACTTCTCACATGTTGAACACAAATACCTGTACTTTCTACTTCTTACATGTTGAACTCAAATACCTGTACTTTCTACTTCTTACATGTTGAACTCAAATACCTGTACTTTCTACTTCTCACATGTTGAACTCAAATACCTGTACTTTCTACTTCTCACATGTTGAACTCAAATACCTGTACTTTCTACTTCTTACATGTTGAACTCAAATACCTGTACTTTCTACTTCTCTCATGTTGAACTCAAATACCTGTACTTTCTACTTCTTACATGTTGAACTCAAATACCTGTACTTTCTACTTCTTACATGTTGAACCCAAATACCTGTACTTTCTACTTCTTACATGTTGAACACACATACCTGTACTTTCTACTTCTTACATGTTGAACTCAAATACCTGTACTTTCTACTTCTTACATGTTGAACTCAAATACCTGTACTTTCTACTTCTTACATGTTGAACCCAAATACCTGTACTTTCTACTTCTTACATGTTGAACTCAAATACCTGTACTTTCTACTTCTCTCATGTTGAACTCAAATACCTGTACTTTCTACTTCTTACATGTTGAACTCAAATACCTGTACTTTCTACTTCTTACATGTTGAACCCAAATACCTGTACTTTCTACTTCTTACATGTTGAACTCAAATACCTGTACTTTCTACTTCTCACATGTTGAACACAAATACCTGTACTTTCTACTTCTTACATGTTGAACACAAATACCTGTACTTTCTACTTCTTACATGTTGAACTCAAATACCTGTACTTTCTACTTCTTACATGTTGAACTCAAATACCTGTACTTTCTACTTCTCACATGTTGAACTCAAATACCTGTACTTTCTACTTCTTACATGTTGAACTCAAATACCTGTACTTTCTACTTCTCTCATGTTGAACTCAAATACCTGTACTTTCTACTTCTTACATGTTGAACTCAAATACCTGTACTTTCTACTTCTTACATGTTGAACTCAAATACCTGTACTTTCTACTTCTTACATGTTGAACTCAAATACCTGTACTTTCTACTTCTTACATGTTGAACTCAAATACCTGTACTTTCTACTTCTTACATGTTGAACTCAAATACCTGTACTTTCTACTTCTTACATGTTGAACCCAAATACCTGTACTTTCTACTTCTTACATGTTGAACTCAAATACCTGTACTTTCTACTTCTTACATGTTGAACTCAAATACCTGTACTTTCTACTTCTTACATGTTGAACTCAAATACCTGTACTTTCTACTTCTTACATGTTGAACTCAAATACCTGTACTTTCTACTTCTTACATGTTGAACCCAAATACCTGTACTTTCTACTTCTTACATGTTGAACTCAAATACCTGTACTTTCTACTTCTTACATGTTGAACTCAAATACCTGTACTTTCTACTTCTTACATGTTGAACTCAAATACCTGTACTTTCTACTTCTTACATGTTGAACCCAAATACCTGTACTTTCTACTTCTTACATGTTGAACTCAAATACCTGTACTTTCTACTTCTCTACATGTTGAACTCAAATACCTGTACTTTCTACTTCTTACATGTTGAACTCAAATACCTGTACTTTCTACTTCTTACATGTTGAACCCAAATACCTGTACTTTCTACTTCTTACATGTTGAACTCAAATACCTGTACTTTCTACTTCTTACATGTTGAACCAAATACCTGTACTTTCTACTTCTTACATGTTGAACTCAAATACCTGTACTTTCTACTTCTTACATGTTGAACCCAAATACCTGTACTTTCTACTTCTTACATGTTGAACTCAAATACCTGTACTTTCTACTTCTTACATGTTGAACTCAAATACCTGTACTTTCTACTTCTTACATGTTGAACTCAAATACCTGTACTTTCTACTTCTCACATGTTGAACTCAAATACCTGTACTTTCTACTTCTTACATGTTGAACTCAAATACCTGTACTTTCTACTTCTTACATGTTGAACTCAAATACCTGTACTTTCTACTTCTTACATGTTGAACCAAATACCTGTACTTTCTACTTCTTACATGTTGAACTCAAATACCTGTACTTTCTACTTCTTACATGTTGAACCAAATACCTGTACTTTCTACTTCTTACATGTTGAACTCAAATACCTGTACTTTCTACTTCTTACATGTTGAACTCAAATACCTGTACTTTCTACTTCTTACATGTTGAACTCAAATACCTGTACTTTCTACTTCTTACATGTTGAACTCAAATACCTGTACTTTCTACTTCTTACATGTTGAACTCAAATACCTGTACTTTCTACTTCTTACATGTTGAACTCAAATACCTGTACTTTCTACTTCTTACATGTTGAACTCAAATACCTGTACTTTCTACTTCTTACATGTTGAACTCAAATACCTGTACTTTCTACTTCTTACATGTTGAACTCAAATACCTGTACTTTCTACTTCTTACATGTTGAACTCAAATACCTGTACTTTCTACTTCTTACATGTTGAACTCAAATACCTGTACTTTCTACTTCTCACATGTTGAACTCAAATACCTGTACTTTCTACTTCTTACATGTTGAACTCAAATACCTGTACTTTCTACTTCTTACATGTTGAACTCAAATACCTGTACTTTCTACTTCTTACATGTTGAACTCAAATACCTGTACTTTCTACTTCTCACATGTTGAACTCAAATACCTGTACTTTCTACTTCTTACATGTTGAACTCAAATACCTGTACTTTCTACTTCTTACATGTTGAACTCAAATACCTGTACTTTCTACTTCTTACATGTTGAACTCAAATACCTGTACTTTCTACTTCTTACATGTTGAACTCAAATACCTGTACTTTCTACTTCTTACATGTTGAACACAAATACCTGTACTTTCTACTTCTTACATGTTGAACTCAAATACCTGTACTTTCTACTTCTTACATGTTGAACTCAAATACCTGTACTTTCTACTTCTTACATGTTGAACTCAAATACCTGTACTTTCTACTTCTTACATGTTGAACTCAAATACCTGTACTTTCTACTTCTCTACATGTTGAACTCAAATACCTGTACTTTCTACTTCTTACATGTTGAACTCAAATACCTGTACTTTCTACTTCTTACATGTTGAACTCAAATACCTGTACTTTCTACTTCTTACATGTTGAACTCAAATACCTGTACTTTCTACTTCTTACATGTTGAACCAAATACCTGTACTTTCTACTTCTTACATGTTGAACTCAAATACCTGTACTTTCTACTTCTTACATGTTGAACTCAAATACCTGTACTTTCTACTTCTTACATGTTGAACTCAAATACCTGTACTTTCTACTTCTTACATGTTGAACTCAAATACCTGTACTTTCTACTTCTTACATGTTGAACTCAAATACCTGTACTTTCTACTTCTTACATGTTGAACTCAAATACCTGTACTTTCTACTTCTTACATGTTGAACTCAAATACCTGTACTTTCTACTTCTTACATGTTGAACCCAAATACCTGTACTTTCTACTTCTTACATGTTGAACTCAAATACCTGTACTTTCTACTTCTTACATGTTGAACTCAAATACCTGTACTTTCTACTTCTTACATGTTGAACTCAAATACCTGTACTTTCTACTTCTTACATGTTGAACTCAAATACCTGTACTTTCTACTTCTTACATGTTGAACTCAAATACCTGTACTTTCTACTTCTTACATGTTGAACTCAAATACCTGTACTTTCTACTTCTTACATGTTGAACTCAAATACCTGTACTTTCTACTTCTTACATGTTGAACACAAATACCTGTACTTTCTACTTCTTACATGTTGAACTCAAATACCTGTACTTTCTACTTCTTACATGTTGAACTCAAATACCTGTACTTTCTACTTCTTACATGTTGAACTCAAATACCTGTACTTTCTACTTCTTACATGTTGAACCCAAATACCTGTACTTTCTACTTCTTACATGTTGAACTCAAATACCTGTACTTTCTACTTCTTACATGTTGAACTCAAATACCTGTACTTTCTACTTCTTACATGTTGAACTCAAATACCTGTACTTTCTACTTCTTACATGTTGAACTCAAATACCTGTACTTTCTACTTCTCACATGTTGAACCAAATACCTGTACTTTCTACTTCTCACATGTTGAACCAAATACCTGTACTTTCTACTTCTTACATGTTGAACTCAAATACCTGTACTTTCTACTTCTTACATGTTGAACTCAAATACCTGTACTTTCTACTTCTTACATGTTGAACTCAAATACCTGTACTTTCTACTTCTTACATGTTGAACTCAAATACCTGTACTTTCTACTTCTTACATGTTGAACTCAAATACCTGTACTTTCTACTTCTTACATGTTGAACTCAAATACCTGTACTTTCTACTTCTTACATGTTGAACTCAAATACCTGTACTTTCTACTTCTTACATGTTGAACACAAATACCTGTACTTTCTACTTCTTACATGTTGAACTCAAATACCTGTACTTTCTACTTCTTACATGTTGAACTCAAATACCTGTACTTTCTACTTCTTACATGTTGAACTCAAATACCTGTACTTTCTACTTCTTACATGTTGAACACAAATACCTGTACTTTCTACTTCTTACATGTTGAACTCAAATACCTGTACTTTCTACTTCTTACATGTTGAACTCAAATACCTGTACTTTCTACTTCTTACATGTTGAACTCAAATACCTGTACTTTCTACTTCTTACATGTTGAACTCAAATACCTGTACTTTCTACTTCTTACATGTTGAACTCAAATACCTGTACTTTCTACTTCTTACATGTTGAACTCAAATACCTGTACTTTCTACTTCTCACATGTTGAACTCAAATACCTGTACTTTCTACTTCTTACATGTTGAACTCAAATACCTGTACTTTCTACTTCTTACATGTTGAACTCAAATACCTGTACTTTCTACTTCTCTACATGTTGAACTCAAATACCTGTACTTTCTACTTCTTACATGTTGAACTCAAATACCTGTACTTTCTACTTCTTACATGTTGAACTCAAATACCTGTACTTTCTACTTCTTACATGTTGAACACAAATACCTGTACTTTCTACTTCTTACATGTTGAACTCAAATACCTGTACTTTCTACTTCTTACATGTTGAACTCAAATACCTGTACTTTCTACTTCTTACATGTTGAACTCAAATACCTGTACTTTCTACTTCTTACATGTTGAACTCAAATACCTGTACTTTCTACTTCTCTACATGTTGAACTCAAATACCTGTACTTTCTACTTCTTACATGTTGAACTCAAATACCTGTACTTTCTACTTCTTACATGTTGAACCAAATACCTGTACTTTCTACTTCTTACATGTTGAACCAAATACCTGTACTTTCTACTTCTTACATGTTGAACTCAAATACCTGTACTTTCTACTTCTTACATGTTGAACTCAAATACCTGTACTTTCTACTTCTTACATGTTGAACCAAATACCTGTACTTTCTACTTCTTACATGTTGAACACAAATACCTGTACTTTTCTACTTCTTACATGTTGAACTCAAATACCTGTACTTTCTA
>CM070499.1:2692172-2737172 GCA_036324585.1 Champsocephalus esox
TTGTGGTTATCCATCCCCACGAGAGTGTGGGGTCACTACCCACCTAATTCATCTTCCCACTCCCAGGGGACCCAGAACTTCAAAATTATCAGCAATAGAGACAACACATGCATTGTGCTGAAACGGGCCGGCTTACTGTGTAGAGAAGTCAGGAGTAATTCGTTGGTCACTTGGATATGGGAATCGAATGCGTTGTAAGTAGAGCAGAGCCACCTGTCATCGACATACCTCCTGCGACGTGTAGTAAGCTCCTCAGATGTAAGTCTAAGTTATAATAATTGTGCGAGTGGTACACATTGCATTCCGACCGTCGCAGAGCGAGATAGGTGGTGTATGGTGGTTGGCGAAGGGAGGATTGGTTGACTGGTGTATGTTTAGGGTCGTGGGGTATGGGGGTGGGGGGGGGAAAAGCGTCGGGGGGTACGACAGGAGTTTGGTTTGTAGGACGTTGATGTTTTAAAAACGTGATGTTTTTTGCAAGAATTTTTTTTTTTTACCGGGGTACGGAAATGCAGGCTACAACCCATGCGACCACTCGAGCTCCCTGTCTGAACGCAGTTGATTCCATACTCATTGACCCCTCCACACCCGAATAGACCTCATACTCCCTTCAACTTGGCCTACCACCACGCCCATCATCCTCAACACCTCCACCCTACCCACGCCCCAACCACCGACCCTCCAGCCAACCCAATAAAAAAACTATCAACAACCCCAACTCTCATTTCATAAGTCCTAACAATAGCCTCTATACAGATGCCTACTCTCCACCCCCAATCTTAACCCCCCCCCCCCATCCTCAATTGGGGAGTGGGCAATATTTAAGCCCCCCCCTATACATGCCAAAATCTCGCCTACCTGGTCTATACCCACTGACTAGAACTTACTCTACTCATACTCTTAAGAGCTGGTGATGGTGAGGATATCAGAGGGGCGTGTTTTAGGAGATGAAAGGGTGAATAGAAGTAAAGTGCATAGGAGCTGACACTACAAAGTGTAATCAAATCTATTTGTCAATCAATCAATCAAAGTTTATTTATAGCTCAACATCACAAATGTTACATTTGTCTCAGTGGTCTTCACAGTGTGTACAGAATATCAGTATGACAATACGACACCCTCTGTCCTCAGACCCTCTGTCCTTAGACCCTCTGTCCTCAGACCCTCTGTCCTCAGACCCTCTGTCCTTAGACCCTCTGTCCTCAGACCCTCTGTCCTTAGACCCTCTGTCCTCAGACCCTCTGTCCTTAGACCCTCTGTCCTTAGACCCTCACATCGTACAAGGAAAAACCCACAGTTTAAAGGGAAAATGGGAGAAACCTCAGGGAGAGCAACAGAGGAGGGATCCCTCTCCCAGGATGGACAGACGTGCAATAGATGCCGTGTGTAAATTGAAAAGATGATACATTTGCAACATAGGTAGTCCAAATGTTTGGAAATGCATGTGTGTATAATAGGAAGATGAATCCACGAGGATATCCATCCAGGACCGATGATCCAGGACCACAGCCACGACTCAAGATCCAGCGCTCGCGATCCAGGACACAGGACCACAGGATCATCCATGACTCCGGATCCGGCGTATATAGACACCAGAAAGAAAGACATGTGGGGAAGCTGGGTTAATCGGAACATGAGAGGACACAGGTATAGACAGAGAGAAGGAAGAAGTAAGATGTCCCCCGACAAACTAAGCCTATATCAGCAAAACTAGGGGCTGAATCTAATCAGCCCTAACTATAAGCTTTATCAAAAAGGAAGGTCTTAAGCGCACTCTTAAAAACGGATAGGGTGTCTGCCGCCCGAACACAAACTGGAAGCTGATTCCACAAATGTGGAGCTTGATAAGAAAAGGCTCTGGCTCCCATTGTACTTTTAGAGACTCGAGGAACAACCAACAACCAACAACCCTGCATTCTTGGAACGCAATGCCCTAGTAGGCCAGTAGGGCATAATGAGTTCTTTAAGGTAAGATGGCGCCTGCCCATTAAGGGCTTTGTAGGCGAGAAGAAGAATTTTAAATTCTATCCTGTGTTCTATAGGGAGCCAGTGTAAGGCAGCCAGAACAGGAGTAATGTGGTCCCTTTTCCTAACTCTGGTTAGTACACGAGCCGCAGCATTTTGAATCAGCTGAAGCCACTTGACTGACTTCTGGTACTCCCTGATAATAAAGAGTTACAATAATCCAGCCTAGAAGTAACAAATGCATGGACTAGTTTCTCTGCATCGCTTTGAGGCAAGATATGCCTGATTTTTGCAATGTTACGTAGATGGAAGTAGGTGGTCCTTGAAATTGATTTTATGTGGGCGTTAAAGGATAAATCCTGATCAAATATAACACCAAGGTTCCTTACAGTCTCACTGGAGGCCAAATTAATGCCATCCATAGTTAGTATATCTTTAGATAATTTGGTTCGTAGATTCTTCGGGCCGAGTACAATAACTTCAGTTTTGGTCGTGTTTAACAACAAGTTTAAGGTCATCCACGTTTTTAAGTCCTTAAGGCAGTCTTGAATTTTATTTAGATGATTAATTTCATCAGGCTTGATTGATAAATATAGTTGAGTATCATCCGCATAACAATGAAAGTTTACAGAATGATTCCTTATAATATTGCCTAACGGAAGCATATATAATGTGAACAAAATAGGTCCGAGCACTGAGCCCTGTGGCACTCCATGGCTAACTTTGGTTTGCGTGGAAGATTCATTCAAGTCCTTGAGGCAGCCTTGAATTTTATTTGGATGATAAGCTTTATCAAAAAGGAAAGTCTTCAGCGCACTCTTGAAATCTATTTAAAGCTGAAGCTCAGCCCCCCTCGTCCAAACAATAACGGCATGATGTCACCGCGTGTTTTTGAGGCCACTTGAATGATTTCTCAACAAAGGCTTCGACAAAACTCCGACGTGATGACAAATCTCTCCCGTTGTGGAAACCCAGTTTTAAGAGAGAGCTGTCTCACAAGACGAATGGCTCTCCTTTCTGACTTTCTTTTGTCTTTCGCTCCGAGAACATCCGTCATTACATTTCTCCCTCTGTCTCCTCTCACTATGCCCCGTACGTCACCATCGCAACGTTCCCATTAAGTCCCACTTAGTTAAGTTAAGGGGAAACAGGAGTTCATTTGACCAGGTTCATCCTTCAAAGCCTCATGGCCTTTGACCCCTAACCCACCACAGCCCCCTGCAACTGCTATTTATTTAATTGTTACTTTATTATTTCCCCCTCTTGTTTGTTTGTTTGTTTGTTTGTTGTTATGTAAAGCGGCCTTGGGTCCCTTGAAAGGCGCCATACAAATCTAATCTCTTATTATTATTAAAGCCATTTGTTGGGAGACATTTTGAAAGAGATGCTATCCTCTTCCTCCTCCTCTCCTCCTCCTCCTCCTCCTCCTCCTCCTCCTCATCCTCTTGTCTCTATGCCCTTGGCACTGCAGATATTCCCCACAAGATGTCGAAGTGTAAAGCGACGACCACACAGGAAGTAATTACACCGATCTCAAAGCGCGGAAGTGTTCAAACGAGGAGGGGGAACAAAGAAGTTGATTAAACAACAGAATAATAATGACCGAACTGTTTGAGACACTAATGAGAATCTCTTGACAAATGACTGTCAACACGCACACGCACGCACGCACGCACGCACGCACGCACGCACGCAGACAGACAGACAGACAGACAGACAGACAGACAGACAGACAGACACACACAGACAGATACACAACACACACACACACACACACACACCCACACACACAGTAGTGTTACACTTGAAGGATTCCTTCATGTGCACCACACACCTGTTATCTTAGCTTGTATCCCCAAATGGAGCTTCCCACTCTGGATCAGAATCCTTGTCTTCGTTTTAAGAAATCATAAAAATTTGCCAATTAATATGTAGTGGTTTATTTAAAATATATAAAGAAAAACATACAAACTAATTAAAATGCCTTTAAATTCATTGTTGGGGTCGATCATCATATTCCTGCGCCTCCTAAGTAACATGGTTATGATGTGCTTTCGTTGACAGTTGGAAAAGCCATGCTAGCTCTTTGCAGTCTTGATGCTAAGCTATGCTAATTAGCTCCACATCTCGCACCAATCCATAATAATAATAGGATCAATCTTTTAACCAAGAAGGCGAATCAGCAAAACTTCAGAAGGCAAAGCTCTCTGTCTACCGGCCGTGTTCGTTCCTACCCTCACCTACGGTCATGAAGGATGGGTCATGAACGAGATCGCGGATACAAGCGGCCGAGATGGGTTTCCTCCGCAGGGTGGCTGGTGTCTCCCTCACGGCCCCTACACAGGGCGGCGTGTGTTGCCGCTTCAACGCTTCCGCCCGTTCACTTTGAATGGGGTGACGTCACGATTCGCCGAACTGCATTGTGGGAGCAAAGCGTAGCTTCTCTCGCGGTGCTCGCTGCAAAAGTAGAGCAATGTTCTACTTTTGCCGCCTCGACGGAGGCGTCAGCCAATCAAATCCCTCGTATGTAAATCTGACAGTACAAGTAGTAGCCAATCAAACCGCGTGTATGTTGGGAGAGCCAGACCGCAGTTATTTCCCATATGTCAACAAAGGGAGGAGAAAATGATCGTGGCGGTAGGGAATCACCCGGTACTCTATGACCAGTCCCTCTTTACATACAGGGATACAAACCGGAGGAGCCAGGCATGGGGGGAGGGGGCAGGGACAGTGGGGGGGAGGGGGCAGAGACAGTGGGGGGAGGAGCCAGGCATGGGGGCAGAGGCAGTGGGGGGAGGAGCCAGGCATGGGGGGAGGGGGCAGAGGCAGTGGGGGGGAGGGGGGCAGAGACAGTGGGGGGAGGAGCCAGGCATGGGGGGAGGGGGCAGAGGCAGTGGGGGGGAGGGGGCATAGACAGTGGGGGAAACTGGTAGGTTTTCGCTTGTTTGGGGAGTTCATATCCAGTGCACTTCGTTTGAATGGACAGCTAGCAAGCAGAGACAGTATATTTAGCCAGCATGGATGTAGTGTGAACGCTTTGCTTTGTATGTCCGGGGCGGGACATCCATGTGGTTGGTTGTTGGTCGCGTTGACTCCCCAAGCTCAAGACACGCCCACCGCCAAGCGGCAACGCACGCCGCCGTGTGTAGGGGCCGTTAGGGATAAGTTCGGTCATCAGGGAGGGACTCGGAGTTGAGCCGCTCCTCCTTCGCGTCGAAAGGAGCCAGTCGAGGTGGTTCGGGCACCTAGCTAGGATGCCACCTGGGCGCCTCTCTAGGAGGTGTTCCAGGCACGTCCAGCTGAGAGGAGACCGAGGGGTAGACCTCGGACCAGGTGGAGGGACTATATCTCTGGGAGCGCCTCGGGACCCCCCAGTCAGAGCTGGTTGATGAGGGCACCGCGGAGAAGCGGGAGAAGATGGATGGTGTGAGAAAAGAGAGCATTTAGAGAGAGAGGATTATATTTATAAATGTAACAATACATTCAAACCGACTCAGAGGAAGGAGACGTCTCGGCTGCCTGGCCTCCAACAGCGATGTTTCTATGGGAATGAAACCTGTTGGCTTTGCAGATTCATCCACCTAATCACACCAGCACACGGGCTGCGTCTGGAGGAGGCGCGAGGCGGATGGAGACAATTGGGTAGCTACATTTACTGAGCAAAACAATCGTTTGTTTCTACGTGTTTTTTAACAACCATTTTAAATCTAATGACTTCCAGTGACCCCGGACTAAACCCAAGGTCGTGAACCGTTGCGAAGTTATATCAGGAAGCCGCTCGCGGAGGATACGGAAACACGTTTACAGATCAAAACGACAATTACGTTTTTATTTGTATACACCGAGGTGCTTTTCTCTCTCAGAGCCCTGCGGCGCCGACGCAAGGTCAGGAACCCTGCTGAGGAATATCAGTTCATCATCAAGGCTACCTCACACACACTCACACACACACACACACACACACACACACTACACACTCACACTCACACACACACTACATATACACACACACACTCCCCCCACACCACACACACACACACACACATATACACACACACACTCCCCACACACACACACACACACACATATACACACTCACACATATACACACACACTCACCCCCACACACACACACTCACACATATACACGCACACACTCCCCCCACACACACACACACATATACACACTCACACATATACACACACACACTCCCCCCACACACACACTCACACATATACACGCACACACTCCCCCCACACACACACACACACTCTCACACCCCCCCACACACACATACACACACACATCACACACACACTCCCCACAACACCACACACACACACACATCCCACACCCCCCCCACACATACACACACACACTAACACACACACCCACACACACTCCCCACCCCCACAATCCCACACATACACGCACACATCCCCACACACACACACACACACACACACACACTAACCCACACGCACACACTCCCACACATACACACCACTCACACACACCCCCCACATACACACCCACACACACTCCCCTCCCCACACACACACACTCCCACACACACACACACCTCACACACTCACACCACACTCCCACACACACACACACACTCACACACACACACACACCCACACACACACACACACTCCTCACACACACACACACACACTCCCACATAACACACACACACACTCACTCCTCACACACACACACTCCACACACACACACACACACGCACACACTTGTATGGTCCCCGCTCCTGAACGAGATGGACAGTGGTTTTAATACAGTGTGCTTCAGACGGCGTGCCAGTGGGAGCCGGAATCAATAATAAAGAATTTCATTTCCAGAACGAGACGAGGCGCCGGGAGCTGAGCACGTCCGTCAGACAGACACGCGCACGACGAGTGAGTGACGGGCCGATGCTCACCTCTCTCCCCCCTCACCTCTCTCCCACTCACCTCTCTGCCCCTCACCTCTCTCCCCCCTCACCTCTCTGCCCCTCACCTCTCTCCCCCTCACCTCTCTCCCCCTCACCTCTCTCCCACACACCTCTCTCCCCCTCACCTCTCTCCCCACTCACCTCTCTCCCCCTCACCTCTCTCCCCCTCACCTCTCTCCCCCTCACCTCTCTCCCCCTCACCTCTCTCCCCTCACCTCTCTCCCCCTCACCTCTCTCCCCCTCATCACCTCTCTCCCCACTCACCTCTCCCCCCCACCTCTCCCCCCCTCCCTCTCCCCCCTCACCTCTCCCCCCTCACCTCCTCCCCCCCTCCCCCCCCTCCTCTCCCCCCTCCCTCTCCCCCCTCCCCTCTCCTCCCCCTCCCCCTCCTCCCTCCCTCCCCCTCCCCTCCCCTCTCCCCCCTCACCTCTCCCCCCCACCCCTCTCCCTCCCCCCTCACCTCTCCCCCCTCCCCCTCTCCCCCCCCTCACCTCTCCCCCCTCACCTCCCTCCCCCTCACCTCTCTCCCCCTCACCCCCTCCCCTCCCCCCCCTCACCCTCTCCCCCCCTCCCTCTCCCCCCCCTCCCTCCCCCTCCCCTCACCCCCCCCCCTCACCTCCTCCCCCCTCACCTCTCCCCCCCTCCCCTCCCTCTCCCCCCTCACCTCTCTCCCCCTCCCCTCCCCCCTCACCTCTCCCCCCTCCCTCCCCCCCTCCCCCTCCCCCTCCCTCCTCCCCCCCTCACCTCTCCCCCCCTCACCTCTCCCTCCCCCCTCCCACCTCTCTCCCCCTCACCTCCTCCCCCTCACCTCTCCTCCCCCTCCCCTCCTCTCCCCCCTCACCTCTCCCCCCCTCACCTCTCCCCCCCTCCCTCTCCCCCCCTCCCCTCCCCCTCCCCCCTCCCTCCCCTCCCCCCCCTCTCTCCCCCTCACCTCTCCCCCCCTCACCTCCTCCCCCTCACCTCTCCCCCCTCCCTCCTCCCCCTCCCTCCCTCTCCCCCCTCACCTCTCCCCCCTCACCTCTCCCCCCTCCCTCCCCCCCTCCCCTCCTCCCCCCCTCCCCTCTCCTCCCCCCCCTCCCCTCCCCCTCCCTCCCCCTCCCCTCTCCCCCCCTCTCCTCCCCCCCCTCCTCCCCCTCACCCTCCCCCCCCTCCCTCCTCCCCCTCACCTCTCCCCCCCTCACCTCTCTCCCCTCCCCTCCCCCCCCTCACCTCTCCCCCCCTCACCTCTCCCCCCCTCCCCTCTCCCCCCTCACCCCTCTCCCACTCACCTCTCCCCCCTCACCTCTCCCCCCCTCACCTCTCTCCCCCTCACCTCTCTCCCCCCCTCACCTCTCTCCCCCTCACCTCTCCCCCCTCACCTCTCCCCCCTCACCTCTCTCCCCCTCACCTCTCTCCCCCCTCACCTCTCTCCCCCCTCACCTCTCTCCCCCTCACCTCTCCCCCCCTCACCTCTCTCCCCCTCACCTCTCTCCCCCTCACCTCTCTCCCCTTCACCTCTCTCCCACTCACCTCTCTCCCCCACTCACCTCTCCCCCCCTCACCTCTCTCCCCCTCACCTCTCTCCCCCTCACCTCTCCCCCCCCTCACCTCTCTCCCCCTCACCTCTCCACCCCCTCACCTCTCCCCCCTCACCTCTCTCCCCCTCACCTCTCCCCCCCTCACCTCTCTCCCCCTCACCTCTCTCCCCCTCACCTCTCCCCCCCTCACCTCTCTCCCCCTCACCTCTCTCCCCCTCACAAACAAAGTTAAATAACACGTAGCACCGCCATTATCGCTTCCTCCGTCTATAGCTTTTCAAACTTCCATTCGTCCTTTAATGACTGCATCAATATGCGTCTCATAAATGTTCTTTCAGGACAATGGCTGCATCCATTTTTAGAGGTAATAAAAAGCTTTTATGTCGTTCCATTAACTTTTTCTCACCTCACATGTGAACGCATTAAATCAGTCGCTAAGTGCTGCCTTAGAAACACATTCAGTTATCAAAGTAAGAAGTTCTGTTTGCACTCATCGTCACTGGAACAGTGAATAAATGTAACACGATCACCACATGTCGTCTAATCGGACACAAAGACTTCTGTTGTCATGTGAGTCTGCACAATGGAGACTGTTTAAGAAGGTGTGTGACAGGAACAAAGGCTGATTAATACGAGCATTTCTTCATGCGGTGCGAAACTAATGAATGTATAATGTTCTCAGCACCTCTAAAGACACCGGGGACTTGGAATGTATTTTTAACGCCTCTATTCATTCTGTATATTTCATGATAGAAAACGATATTCCAGTCTGAACCAATATGCGTGTATTTAACGCCCAGTTTCTACCTCTTATCCACATCGTGAGGATTTCACGTGATGCTACAGTTAGCTTAGCTTAGCACGAAGACCGGACACTGGGGGAAACGGCAATCCTGACGATTACAAAACAACAAAATGACTATATTTAACTTTAACAATGGCACACATCGATAGCAGCTGAAGCCGAACAGAACAAAGGCGGTGTGTAATTGCAGGTCCGTTCAGCGGCGCATAAGTACCTGCAATCTTTCTAAAGAACGCGTCGAAGGTTGTCAACACTTTAAGTGACGCGCCGCGTGCAAAGACAGACGTCGCTTAGTTACAGCTGAGATGTAAAAAGCAGAAGGGGGAATAAAGCACGGCATTAACTGATGTTGTAAAATGATTAAAATCCGATCTTGATGCTTTTTAATCAGCATTATTGCTTCATGAGACGACTGGGAAGTCCATAAACGAGAGATATTGAATCATAATCTGTACCCAATTAAATTGTTTTCTATTTTAAATGAAGTTATCATAATTCGTCTTTGCGATACCACATTTCCCACGACAAAGAGTGTGTGATAACGATCTTAAATTACAAGTGGAAGGTACCTGGGGGGAGATGTGATTAAAGTAAGTACCTGTTCTTTCTAACGCTCAGCTTTACCCTTTGGAATGATTTGCATCTGCTCCTGACAGAAACACCGCGATCTGAACAAAGATTGCCAGCACGTGTGTTTATCCTCACACACACACACACATATAGACCCCGTATCGCTCCCCATCGCGCTAAGCCTCTCATCCCCATTCAAACTCCGTCTCCTTGCTCTTTCCCCATTCCAATCTGCACTCTGTGTAATAGAGTTCGCTCTCACCTCCTCCCAAAGGGGCGACTTTGCCTCCGAGCCAATCTCTTTTGCTGTATGTTTTATTCTGTCCCTGGGTGTGAGTCGCGGGTCAACAATGAACCTGTGAGCCTCTCTCTCTCTCTCTCTCTCTCTCTCTCTCTCTCTCTCTCTCTCTCTCTCTCTCTCTCTCTCTCTCTCTCTCTCTCTCTCTCTCTCTCCTCTCCATGCGTTGAGCAGGGTGAATGACCCGGGGCATCACAGCTGAGATGTGTTTTACTGGAGTAATCTGCACTGATGGAGACCTCCAGAGGTGGGAAGTAGTGCAGTACAAATACTTCGCTACTGTACCTAAGTGTGATGTTTTGATTAGATTGAATAGTGAATGAGTGGAAACAAGTGTGTTAGGAAACTAAGAATGTCTTCAATCGAGGACAGCCCTTCTATTGACTCACATATTTAAACTTTAAATACCAATAACCTGAGTCATATGTTGCATGTATTATATTCTAAATAGTCTGAAAGAGACAGGTGGGAAGTAGTGGAGTACAAATACTTTGTTACTGTACTTCAGTACACAAGTATCTGTACTTTCTACTTCTTACATGTTGAACTCAAATACCTGTACTTTCTACTTCTTACATGTTGAACTCAAATACCTGTACTTTCTACTTCTCACATGTTGAACTCAAACACCTGTACTTTCTACTTCTCTCATGTTGAACTCAAATACCTGTACTTTCTACTTCTTACATGTTGAACTCAAATACCTGTACTTTCTACTTCTCACATGTTGAACCCAAATACCTGTACTTTCTACTTCTCTCATGTTGAACTCAAATACCTGTACTTTCTACTTCTTACATGTTGAACTCAAATACCTGTACTTTCTACTTCTCTCATGTTGAACTCAAATACCTGTACTTTCTACTTCTCACATGTTGAACCCAAATACCTGTACTTTCTACTTCTTACATGTTGAACTCAAATACCTGTACTTTCTACTTCTCTCATGTTGAACTCAAATACCTGTACTTTCTACTTCTTACATGTTGAACTCAAATACCTGTACTTTCTACTTCTTACATGTTGAACTCAAATACCTGTACTTTCTACTTCTCACATGTTGAACTCAAATACCTGTACTTTCTACTTCTCTCATGTTGAACCCAAATACCTGTACTTTCTACTTCTTACATGTTGAACTCAAATACCTGTACTTTCTACTTCTCTCATGTTGAACTCAAATACCTGTACTTTCTACTTCTCTCATGTTGAACTCAAATACCTGTACTTTCTACTTCTTACATGTTGAACTCAAATACCTGTACTTTCTACTTCTCTCATGTTGAACTCAAATACCTGTACTTTCTACTTCTCTCATGTTGAACTCAAATACCTGTACTTTCTACTTCTCACATGTTGAACTCAAATACCTGTACTTTCTACTTCTCACATGTTGAACTCAAATACCTGTACTTTCTACTTCTTACATGTTGAACTCAAATACCTGTACTTTCTACTTCTCTCATGTTGAACTCAAATACCTGTACTTTCTACTTCTCACATGTTGAACTCAAATACCTGAGTGAAGGACGTGGGTACCTTTGTGCACCTTTCATCCCGATGTTCATCAGCACTGTGGCTGTAAAGAGAGTTATAAACCCTGAAAACCATTGCTCGGACAAAGCGGGATATTTACAGACGCCACCAAGGGGAATTGTGATTAACAATTATGTGACATTTTGTACACCTACCGATTAATCAAGAACATAATCAGCATGGATCAATGAAGATGATTAGTTGCTAAGCCTCTAAATCCCCTCGGTCTTTGTCACACATACCTTTCCAATGTGTGTTTAAGGGAAAGGCCTGGATGATTAATACGCAGTTCTTTAATTGGCCTGCATTGAAGCCTCCGATGGCTCTTTTGTTGAGTGTGACAATGTCGAAGGTTGTTCTGCTGTCGAAGTTATTCGTGTGTCTGAACGCGACGGTTCTGAAGGAGTATCTCCTGATTGCTAAACTTCCTCACATCCAGACGACGCACGGCGCTCTCTGATTCACGCGCAAAACAATCCTCCGTTTCTGAAACCATGGAAAGCTGATTGGAGTCCTTTCGGAGGGCGTGTCGGCGCGGAGCTTTTCGCTGATTGAAACGATGTATTGTTGTTTGGAAAGGCGTGCCGATCAGAAAGAAAAGGCCATGCTAATCAAACCGTGTGTGGGATGAAAAGGGAGACGGATATGTGTGTTTAAATACATTTAAAAAGGACGAACGCTGTCCTTATCTGAGTGTCTTCATTAAGCGCTTTGATGAGACATCTGTTCCACTTGTTAATCGCCGCTTTTAAGAGGGATATTTCAGTGTGAAACGCAGATTGATATCCCATTAGAGTGCATATAACGAACAAACCATGTCCCATCCACCAATTCCCTCGGCGATATTCAGAGTGACATTACAATGCAGCGGCAGCAGCGTCTTCTCCTGCTCCAATATCTTCACACAGCACGCCAGCTGGGCTTCAGAAACCCACGGTCACATGAATCTCCCGCCCCCGACATACAAAGCAAAAAACCCCGGGGATTGTATGGGAGCAATATATATATATATATAAACTCCCCAAACAGGCGAAAAACCTACCAGTTCCCCCCACTGTCTCTGCCACCTCCCTCCATGCTGGTTCCTCCGGTTTGTGTCCCGGTAGGTGAAGAGGGTCTGGTCATACAAAACCGGGTGAGTTGCTACGGCGATAGTTAGTTTCTCCTCCAACTTCTTTTGAAATATAGAAATGAACGGCGGGATATCTCTCCCAGCTTAGACACGGTTTGATTGGCTACGGCTTCAGCTGTCAGATTTTCCGAAACGGGATTTGATTGGCTGGCGCTGGCTACTCCGGCGTCTCCGGCGACAGAAGTTGAACATCAACTTCTGACGCCGGAGACGGAACGCTCTGCTACCCACAATTCATTTCGGCGAAAAAGCGAGGCAACGTGACGTCACCCCGTTCAAAGTGAATGGGCAGATTGGAGTTTTCGACGCTGTAGTGTGGACGGGCCGTTATACTGAAGCTACTCATGTGTTATACCTTGCATCTGCACTTATTCAGTCCTCATTGTTATTAACGTGTGTTTCTTCTTTCATCCTGTTTCGCCTCCTGCTTTAACCGTAAATATCCTCGTTATGATTCCTAAAAACATTCACATACCCTCCAGTTATTCCTCATGCTGACTGCAGTGGGACTCGAACTTACTATCCCCTGATTCGAAGGCCATCACACTATCCACTGAGCCACAGCCTCCCTAGTATATAAGCCCTCTCAGGACACTTATAATGCACTGCCTGGAAACCGGCACGTTATTATTATATTCTATTAGAGGCGTCAGGGTAAATAATTGTGGTGTTTTATTCTGAAGCATGGCTGTAGTGTTTCGCTGCGGTTCATTTAACGTCTCCGCAGCCGAGCCCTTTTACACGATGTCAGAAGTTAGAGGAAGGGGAAACCAGAAAGCTGAGACCAAATAAAAACAATTTACACACAACGAGGACACAATTCCTCCCGAGCTAAATAAAAATATGACCTCGCACAACGGGAGGCGTGTGGAGCGAGATCCCCGTAGCAATGAAGCATGTAAAGAACAGTTTTCAAGGATCCTTGTGTAGCTAAGACTGGGATCCTTGGTGGAAAATCACGTGTTTTATAACTTGCAGTTCGTCTCGTGTTTGGTGGAAAATGCAATCTCACCTGGAGCTTTCATTCATATGTCATGATATGGTGCTTGTGTGTGAACGGCTGTTGTCACCTCGAGGTCCATTAAGTTACGCTTCGGATGCTGCTGGATTCGAAGTCTTTGGAAATCAGCCGACTTCTCTGATTCGTGCAGGCCTTGTGTTGTTGTTCTTCAGCGTGTGTCCTTATTACATATAGTTTGATACACCTGGGTGTTAGAACCCTGATTATTTGATGTAAAAGGAAAACAGAAAAGTCATCGCACACAAAGACCTGGCCTCCTGACGTTATTTCCCTCTGTGTTTCTCCCACTTTGAAGTCACCGCGGCAGCCGTGTGAAAATGGGTCACTTGATGCAACATAGTGTTTGGAAATATTGTACATAATTCACTCTGGGACTGATTAGAGTTTTTAAAAAAACAGGCTGACATTAGATGAATACCTCCATCAAACAAGTCGATTGAACTAGATTCTGTTTTGATGTCTGTATTAATCGCTGCAGCCGACACATCAATACTCATCAGGGGTTTGATAAGCACAAGTCAAAGTGTGTGTGTGTGTGTGTCCTAGCATTACTATACTTGTCGGGACCTAAATCTGTTTACATAGTGACGTGTGGGGACTTGCCTCCCTTATGGGGACAAATTGGAGGTCCCCATAAGGGTGAAGACTTGGTTAGGGTTAGGGTTAGGGTAAGGGTAAGGGTTAGGGTTAGGCATGTGTTGGTTATCGTTAAGGTTTGGATAAGTCTCCAGAAAATGCATGTAAGTCAATGTAATGTCCCCTGAAGTGATGTATACATGTGTGTGTGTGTGTGTGGACTAGCATTACTATACTTGTGGGGACCTACATCTGTTTACATAGTCACGTGTGGGGACTCGCCTCCCTTATGGGGACAAATTGGAGGTCCCCATAAGGGGGATCATTAATTTTAGGGTGAAGACTTGGTTAGGGTTAGGCATGTGTTGGTTATGGTTAAGGTTAGGATAAGTCTCCAGGAAATGCATGTAAGTCAATGTAATGTCCCCTGAAGTGATGTATACGTGTGTGTGTGTGTGTGTGTGTGTGTGTGTGTGTGTGTGTGTGTGTGTGTGTGTGTGTGTGTGTGTGTGTGTGTGTGTGTGTGTGTGTGTGTGTGTGTGTGTGTGTGTGTGTGTGTGTGTGTGTGTGTGTGTGTGTGTGTGTGGCTGAAGGACATTAGGAGGGGATAAACGTCTTTTGATGGATACACACTGGCTGTCAGCTGGGAGACAACCTGTGACCTTTCCGATAAGCGAAGGTCTTTGTACTCACCCCGCCACCTCATTGCTTTTTTATAGACAGGAACCAGGGTCAAGAGCATGCAAGTGGTGCGTCGTCATGTAGCATTTGAACACTGCATCTGTCCATCATCTGTGCACTGCACATTCAAGGTACTCTGTCATCCGTTTCTCATCTATTTCAATTCTAGTTTTCTAATTTATTTTGATTAGATACCTCCTTTTACTACATTTCTCTTTCTAGCAACGACATTATGGGTATGGGGAAGTTGTGGCTACAGTAAACAAGCAAACAAAGAATGACTAAAGCGAACAGGAAGTCTCGGGCAGGATATGAACTTCACACTGGAACAAATGCTGCTCAGAAATCAGGCAAAAGAATAATAAAAACAAGGTTCTTTCGCTTGTAATGAATTAAAACATCTGCCAATAGAAGAAGTGACGATGTGCTAAATAGGATATTCAGATAAATGAGATCGTGTAGCTGAGAAAACACATTTTGAACATGTATATCTACCAGAATGGGGAAATGTTGTTACGGAATAAGCCAGAAATGCTCGAAGGTTTTCTGTTTTCTAGTTCAACATTTTCGTCCTTTTTTGAGCCTTTGACTTAATAAGACACTTAAAGGCCCCGACACACCAAGCTGACACCAAAGAAAACGTCCCGACGGAACCCGACTGTTGTGTCGCCTCGCGTCTCTGCGTCTTGGCCACGTGTCGCACTGGAACCGCAAAGACTTCAGCCGACGGCCAAGAAGCACGTACGAACTGCGCATGCGTGAGTGGCAATAACTCTCCTGACCAGCAGGCGGCGGTACTGCGTATTCGCCATTCAAAAGAGGCAACCGGACTGCGTGATATAAACAAACAACAAATAGCGTGTGCGTTCCATTTTCCCTCCACAGCGAGAAGCTCACGGGGCTTTCCCGAACCGGTGTCGAGGGCTGGAGTTAAATGAAATCTCAGATTTAATCGTTTGTTTGGGTCCCTCACTTCCGTTTCGCTTCTCATGCACTGAGTCGCTACCTGAACAGCCAATCAGAGTGATTTATTCGGCCGACAGCCTGTTACCGACAGCCCACCGATACGACATGTTGAACCGGCGGCGGAAGACACGCCAATCTGAGTAGGGCGACAGGACGCTCATCGACGGCCAGACATCTATCGACGGCCAACATCGGGTTGGTGTGTCCGGGCCTTTAGATGCATCGTCTAAACACAAGACCCATATCTCACTGCATTGTTACTTCAACAAGTTATGTCTCATATCCAGAGCAAAGACATTCTGACTCGTAACAAGACAAATATACCAGGCAAGATTTCTCCTTGTTTAAATCCGACCCGTTATATATCCATCCTCCTCCTCCACGCCATCACTCTCCACCGTCACCTTGCCACGGCTCGCGCTGGACATAAATCTTGAGGTACAGGGCGACACGAAATGTTACAATAACCGATGGAAATGTTGGAGAAAACCATAAAAAACAGTCCCAAATCTGTAATAAACCCGTGTGATGATGGACGACTCCGTCCCCCTCGGATCGTCGTTAAAGACAGCGTGGTAACTTTGACCTTGAGGACTTACTCCAGCGATGTTATCGTTCAGTCCCTGTCCTCAGGTATCCCATACCTCACCTGCCATGTGGATTCTTTAGAAACCCATATGATGCAATGTCTTGATAGAAGCTAATAAAAGCTATTTTCTATGAATGAAACTTTGAGAAGAGAGTTTTTGAAATGTCCGTGAAGTGTTTGGATATTTCAAAAGACTCACCTTTTCCTTCAGCGTCGTAATGAGACACCTTGTGAGTAGAAGGGGAGCGAGACGTGAGGTTTCACTTCTTCTTCTCCTTCTTCTTATTAATCCGCAGAATGAGAGGTTCACAGACATGAGTGCCATGCTGTGATTACTTTTATCCGCGGGAGGAGGAGAGTGTTGAGCTGTTTGAGATAGCTTTCTAGAGAGGACACGTGGAGCGAGATGCCCGTAGAAATGAAGAATGTAACCCTCCTGTTGTCTTCGGGTCAAATCTGACCGATTTACTACTTTCATCAATCATCACTTTTTTGTTTTATATTCGATTGCATTCGAGCTTCATGATATTCTTCACAGGAGACATTTGAACATATACAATTGCTGATCAACACTTTCATTGAATTGTGGATGATTTAGTAACATCATGGTGTTCCCGGTCAGGAATTAGTAACCATCCGGATTAGATAAAACACACACACACACACCCACACACACACATGCCATGTATACATCACTTCAGGGGACATTACATTGATTTACATGCATTTCCTGGAGACTTATCCTAACCTTAACCAACACATGCCTAACCCTAACCCTTAACCTAACCCTTACCCTAACCCTTACCACCCTACCCTAAACCTTACCCTGAACCTTAACCTTACCCTAACCAAGTCTTCACCCTAACATTAATGATTCCCCTCATGGGAGAGAGCATTCTGAACTCTCCAGGTCGTGCACTTTCACATGAATCTCGTCTGTTGCCATCAGGGCGAAGATATGCTCTCCCTGCTCAAAGGACTAATCGCTTTTCTCAATCATTCATCCCTTCCGCACTCAAACTTTTAAATTCTTGAAAAGGCTTTTAACTTGATTATGTATTTATTTATTATTGTGATGCTTTGAACTATTTATAGTGTAAATTAGAATTATCCACATCTGTGCTGCCGGGTGTATTCGTGTGTTTTCTTCCTGCCTGTGTTCATGACATAAGCTGCTGCTCATAACCAATTGCCCCTTGTGGGATTAATAAAGTTGTTGATTGATTGGGGACCTCCAATTTGTCCCCATAAGGGAGGCGAGTCCCCACACGTGACTGTGTGTACACAGATTTAGGTCCCCACAGGTATAGTAATGCTAGGACACACACACACTCTAAATGTCCCCCCGCCCCCTTTATGTGCCCCTCCCCCCACATGGATCACACCAGGCACACATGCACACACACACAGAACAGTTTGATACATTTCCCGCTCTTATGTGCCCCTCCCCCCACATGGATCACACCAGGCACACATGCACACACACACAGAACAGTTTGATACATTTCCCGCTCTTATGTGCCCCTCCCCCCACATGGCTCACACCAGGCACACGCAATACATGCTCAGTGTCTGTTCCTTGTATATTTACTGCAGTTCTTCACCGGTAGTCTGATGCAATATGTACAGTTTGAAAGGGTGTTGAATGAAATGTGGTGGTGATTCATGGTTTATACTGTAGGAGGGTTACAGAACAGTTTTAAAGGATCCTTGTGTAAGAGATGGAAAATCATGTGTTTTATGAACTGTACTTGCAGTTTGTCTCGTGGTTGGTCTAACATACAATCTCACATGATCTTCATATCGACTTTGTTCAGCTTTATGGACTTTTTCTCACCGTGGCTTGATGTATAAACAGCTGTTGTCACTTCAAGGTTCCTTTAGTGTTTAAGGCGAAGAATGATTTTGAAGTCTTTTCTGCATTACAGCCGACTTCTCTGATTCGCTCAGCCGTTCAAACAGGTTGTTGTTGTTATTCAGCATGTGTGTCCTGATTCAATATACTTTGATACACGTGTCATCCTGGATGTTACACTTTAATGTGCTTTCTCTCCCCTCTCTATAATTGTCTCCACAGACAAGTCAGCGTTGTTGTGCAGAACTCCAAGTGTCAGAGTGGGTTTCAAGCTTCACGGTTATGTGGTTTAGGCATGACATTAAGTGGAAATGTACCCATCCAGGCTTGCCACTAAAACTGCACAATAATTGCTTCAATCATTTGCATTTCATCCATCTTTGATTCCTATCTGAGAGGGGGAAATGAAGGCCTCTCCTCACATGACTCATCCAGATCACTTTGGCTTAATCTGATTGCAGAGTAAGGGACATTTGAAGGATTGAATCGACAAATGGGATGGTTGTTTATGGTTTGTTATTATTTGTGTGACAGGCACGGCACCAAAGATGCTTTAATGCACATTGATTATGAAGGACAAAGGATCATTGTGGATCATTTAGAAGAAGTGGTGGGGACCAAAACAGAGCTAAAAGGACATAAAGTGATAAATACTGGACTTATATTTGTTGTCGTGGCTTCATTTCCCTATTTTCCATCAAGCCACTCGACATTTCTAACACGTTTTCCTTCCTTTATATTTGTCACATTTGATGACGTGCGTGGCCTCTGATTGGTGGATGATATTGTGCAATGGGTTTGCTCAAAATAAAATAACAGACTTTTCACACATGTAACAAAGTACCTTTACGATAGTCAAAACAAATCAAACAAAGGAGACAGAACTCAAATAAAACCATAAAACAACTTAGGTAGTCTTTGTTTCTGTCGAAGTATATGCTTCTGTAACTTCAACGGTATCTTAACGTTTAAAAACTGTGCCTCGACGGTGTCTTTTCCCATCTCTGTCTCTTTAGAGGAGGTGCCATGGGAATTGTAGTCCTTTTATACGTAATTGACTACAATTAGGTGGCCCTTTTTATATACAAAAAAACACTGGCTCTAACATTTGTCATATGTCGCTCCAAATGGAATGTAACGTTTGCTAAATGTAAGTTATAAAGACTATATTTACAGACATGTTTTAAATAATACTTCAGCAGCTTATTGTTGACCTTCCATAAGGAGAGCCATGTCCCAGATTAAAAGCACTGCAACTCTGGATGAAGTCATTAAACATGAATTATGGATCCACATGAATTTTATGCTGTAAAATGTTCAAGGGCCACTCGGAAGTCTGTCATGGGCTGCAAGTGGCCCCCGAACGGGACTTTGAGCACCGCTGATCTATAGAAGCATGTGTCAGCGAGACTGTAATTAACTACAAAGCTTTCCCTCCCTGCATAGTGATCAGTAAAACCTTATTGAAGGTGTGACGGACGAACCCACAGAGGATGGACGTACATCAGATGGAGGTTTCTGAACTCATCCAGGAACGCACGAGGGACATAGGGGTCAACACACTGCTACAAAGATCTGTGTGTGAAGAAGTGGGCGAGAGTGTGTGAAGGACGGCAAGTGAACGAGGCGGCAAATCTGAACAAATCCTTAATAGTCTATTTATACATTTCTCTCTGTTCTGCTTTCACTGCAGCCTAGAAATCCTGCTGTGCAACAACAGCAGCAGCTAACCATCATGGCCGACAACCATTAACAGGAATGCTTTTGAGTCCCCTGTAGCGCTGGATGAGAGGTGCTGCCCGCTTGAGAAACACTGCAACAAGCAGACGGAGATATCCGTTACCTGAACGATGCTCCGGGGCGTCGGGTAGTGGCTAAAGAAATATGAGCGTTCAGGTTTCTGCCCCATTGGCCAGGAGGAACATTTCCCCGCAGTCTCACGGTTAGTTTTCGTCCTCTTCAACCCCCACAGCTGTTTGTCACAACGTGTGAAATATCGCCCGACAGTCACATGCCGCTGCACTGAAATGCATCGAAGGGCGAGTTTGTCAGAGCAGGAAATATGAGCATGTGCGGTGCTTCTATGCCGAGTTCTGCGACACCTTAAACCCGGCTCTGCATGGCCCCGCCGAACAATGGTCGCCTCTCAAATCAGGTCGTAGCATTTGCATAGAAATTGGTTCTAGATAAGGAGATGGGCCTTGAAAAAACTCTCCTCCTTCCTTACCCTCTTTCTGTGTCACACACACACACACACACACACACACACACACGGATATAAACAGATTCATCTGGAGATTCTGTCCCTTTTGAGGCCCAATCACTGGAGTGAAGTCAGAGGGGAGGACATGCTGAGAAATAGAAGACTGAGAGTGGATTTAACATTCTCTGAACGCCATTCTCTTTTAAGATATCTGTAATTTACATGCCTTTGGTCCCTGCTCAATCCATTCCCAGTTGTTTCATATTGATGATTATATAAGAATGTCCTTTAGAGTTTAGCAGCCTTTCTCAGCAAGCATCCTTGTCATCGCTGCTTTATTGGATAGGCTGTGGAGAGAGAGACGGGTTTAGCAACAAATCCTCCAAAAGTCACTTTGTAATTGCCTCCTGAAAGGACATGAGTTTGGGCACCTATCGACAGGATCTGCCACCGCTATGGTCGCGGGAAAAGCTTTCTGGAAACACACTGCTGGGCTTTTGGACTGGAAACGGGAGAACAGCTTTTATCGACACAAACACGGTGGTTATTTGACTAGTTCAAAATAAATGGTGTCAGAGGTTACCCTGCCTTCTTTGCAAAGGAAATCCATCCATCTATCCATCCATCTATCCATCCATCTATCCATCTATCCATCCATCCATCTATCCATCTATCTATCTATCCATCCATCCATCTATCCATCCATCTATCCATCTATCCATCCATCCATCTATCCATCTATCTATCTATCCATCCATCCATCCATCCATCCATCTATCCATCCATCCATCCTTCTATCCATCCTTCTATCCATCCATCCATCTATCCATCCATCCATCCATCTATCTATCCATCCATCCATCCATCTATCCATCCATCCATCTTCTCCCCTTATCCGTGGTCGGGTCGCGGGGTATCAGTTCCAGCAGAGAGCCCCAAACTTCCTTTTCCCTGGCGACATCAACCAGCTCTGACTGGGGGGGTCCCAAGGCGCTCCCAGGCCAGAGAAGAGATATAGTCCCTCCACCTGGTCCTAGGTCTACCCCTCGGTCTCTTCCCAGCTGGACGTGCCTGGAACACGTCCCTAGGGAGGCGCCCAGGTGGCATCCTAACTAGGTGCCCGAACCACCTCGACTGGCTCCTTTGGACGCGAAGGAGGAGGAAATGGTAGATAAAAATAGTCTGATATTTTTCTGCCTCTCTGGTCCTCCGATGTGTTTTCACTATTCCTTTTCCACGGCAAACCGGAGAGGGCAACACACATTCCCATAACCCTCCACGTTGCTCTCTTTGCCAAACACTCTCAGAGAGGAAAGTGCCAGGGCTGCAGGAGAGCGGCTAAATGTCAAAAGGTTGATAGCTAAACTGTGCGGCGAGCAGCAGGGGGTCCGGGGAAACGAAGCGGGGCAAATAGCAGTCAGCTGCGGAGAAACTGGGCTGTAGTGACAGCTTCCAAAGGATGTGTCCGACCACAAAGACCACCTTTCAGTCACGCCAGAGCGAGGCCTCGGCTCGGACCTGTCAGAGCTGGAGGCTGCGCGTTAACCGATGGAATGTTTTCTCCCTGCTTTGTGAATGTCATATTTGTGATTTGGACCCGTCAGTGCTACTATGTTGGGCTCCAAAGATCACCTTCTTACGCTGTGATGTACGAGCGGAGAGCAGAAGTCGCTGAGAGGAAAGTGTACGGAGCGTTATCTGCCAAGGACGCTTGTTTGTGCACTTAGTGATGTATGGCCTTTCATAGCTACCTTAGAAAAGTGATACTTCAACCCTCAGGCAAGGTTGATCCTGATTTATCTGCAATGATGCAGCTTCATCTCAGCTACGCGAGGCTTTCATCTATGAAGACCTGCTTTGTAGGATGCATAACATATCTTTGAAGGCAATAAAACACGACGCAGTCAAATGTAATTAAAGGTGGCACACGCTTTGTTTTGTACTCACGAATACGCCATGTTTAATGGAGTGTTTGATGTGTTTTCCCGACAACAGCCGCTCTGAGAAAACCACGTTACATTGTTAGCTTTAGACCCCCCCCCCTGTGGTTTTAGAATTACCATTATGGAGGCTTACAGACAGCTGAGAAGAGGCCTCGTTCTTTCCGAGTGGTTTTATTTGTTCTTCTCCTTAGGGTCCACGCAAATGTATTTACCTGCAACGTGTGAAGGCAGTATTTACCTCGAGTGTTGATATTTCATTTCAAAGATTCGATGGAAAGACGCCGACACCCAGCATGTCGTTTCCAGAAGCTCTTCTTCAGCGGGAGAGGTTTCTAAATACAAGATCAGAAAGAGGCAGGAGAGCTTCTGTTAGCCGCCGAAGGGAAAGATAACAAATCAGTTTGATAGTTGGCGTGGAGCAGATCCCGCGACGACGGGGCTCTGAATCAGAACCGAGCGTCTGGGAGCCGTTACCGGAAACTACAATTGCCGATCTGTGGTTTTGAAAAGTGCACAGGTTGTCTTTTGTACACATATCAACGCAGAAAGGTTCCATAGTATATCGTTCAACAATGCAGGGCTCTTTGTTATTATGTATCCTTTTGAAATCAAGTCTTTTCCAGCAGGTAATGAGACGGGACGTGCTGTCACGCCGAATGTAAAGGTCCTTTAACAGCGGGGAATGCTTTGCAGTGAAGAGAAGACTCCTCACACACCTGGCTTTGTATTAAATACAATAGAGGAATCCACCAGGGATGTAGCACACAATGCGAAGCACGGTTCAGGTGCATTCTGGGGGAAAACGGATGTCTTCCAGCCCTCACATTCATCCCGTTCTCCTTCTGCAGACGATGTGAACGCTGGACCTTAGAGGTGTCCCTGTATTCGATGTGTGTCTCTGACCCAGCTCCTTCATCTCTTTTCAAAGCCGCTATTTATTATGATTCAGTTTACCTGAGAGGCGGCGGCTAATCCTGTAGATCCCCGAACATCAGCCGGGCGCCAAGAGGTCGCGGAGATAGTGTTTAAATAGACTGCCTTAGTATTCAGAGTGGACGACGACACGGCTCTCGTTCTCCTGCATATCGGCTAAGTGGTGGCGAGGATCAACCCCGACTGTTTGCTCGTGTCTTAGAAGTGTCTTCGTGACAAAACCTCGCAGCTATCGGCCAACAACAAAATACAATGTATTTGCAATATAGACTGTGGAATGGGAGGGAAACAATCTCGCAGGGCCCGGGGCTGTTTGTTTGAACAGAGGGAAACAGAGAATAGTGATATGTCTTCTAATCAACCACACGTGCACGTGACAGCTAAAGTAAAAGCAGTCTCCGTGCTCCAGCCTCAGGGTCGTTTAGATGTTGTGATTTTCCAGCAATTGAAAAAGCACATTTGCAGCCTCTTCATGATGGATGTGCTGACAGATGCTCTGTGGCTGCGCTGTACCCTACGCGCCGTTTGATCTTCATTCTGAATGTTTGAGTGAGCGAGCTTTATCGTCCTGCTGTTTCTCAGACGGGGACGTAAAGTACATCCATCACTAAGGATTCATGCTGATTGTCAATACACGATGAAAGGGGTTTTAAAAGAGACCCTATACTCTAAAGGGCCGCGTCACGGCCATTTCCACTGATCATAGTTCCATCGCTGAGGTCGACTAGAATAGATTTATATTGTTCAATGTTTCAAACCCACTTTGGTTTCTCACAGCGTCTCTGTATAGTCTGTGTACTCTCTGTCCTACACGGCTTGTTGGAGCTCCTGCCCCCCCCTCCTTGTGAGCCCAGTGTGCTCTGATTGGTCGGGACGTCGCGAGGCTCGTTGCTGCGAGGAGCGGACAGGTTTCCGGGTCGGCGATACAGCGAGAACAAGCGAAAGTCATCCTGAGCACACACACACTCACAGCCGAAGTAAAAACAATAAGTGTGGCTTGATATGGAGAAAGAAAAAGGTTTGTAACGCTGTGAGTCAATGGGTCTGCGGAGAGAATTCCTCCGCCATCCCAACTCGTCTATTACCAGCGTTCAGAGCTCTATGCAAGTCAATGGGACGCCCTGCTAGTTAGCCAAGGGGTCCTGGTGTGGGAGGAGCTCCACGGATTGGTCCATTTGGGCCAAGCCGGTCCTTTGTTGTTGATCTGGGCGTTCACACGTCACAGAACCAGGAAGCAAACAATGTAAACTGAGAAATGTCCAGCGAGGCGTTCGGGGGCAGCAGACAGGTCTTCTCTGAGTTAGAGCTTTACTCGCTACACGGTGCACTTTGAGGGTGTGAGGCTCTGCAGACCGTTCACATTCATAACAACAAGGGGACGGGTCAGAACCGGAAAAGCATGACATGATAGCTTTCACTAGATGAGAGTTTCTCTGGAGATTCACACGATACTCGCCTCGGTGCAGTCATGGAGTATTTCAGGACTACATTTTCACCGTTTATAAGAATAAGAATAAGAATGTTTTCTTATGTTCCTATTATACTTTTAAGGTTTCCCCCCTCCTGTAGTGTGTTCATTTGTGTGCATGCAAATGGTCTGCAGAGGCTAAAATACACACTGAGCTTTTGTTGTCCAAATTGACTTTTGATTGTCGAACCTTCTTCTGTGCACAGATCAGACACAAGCGTCTAAATCGTCAAACGTATAAACAAACATGATTTGGCTCAGGATAAGAATGTTGACCCTTTCCCATTGTGTGTGTGTAGAGGGGTTGTGTGCATGTAAATGGTCTGCTATCGCTGAAGTTCCCTATTCCCTGACTGAAAATGAGCATCGTAGGACCCCTTTAAACTTACACACGATGTCAAATGATGACTTTTGAATGTCGGACTTTCTTCTGTGCACGGCTCAGAAACCACCAACACTCAAAGCCAAAAGGCAGCACGGAGATTTGAAGATGTTAAAGATAATCAGATCAGATGGATTCGCTCGGTGGTGAACCGCCGCCAGACGTGAGCTCTGACGGAAAGGTTCAGCTACCGTTAACGGCGATGTCAAAAGCGTTTACTCGGCGCTCTCCTGCAGAGCTGCTTGTTTGTGTTTTGGTAACCGTGGCATCGATCGGAGCCCGTCTCGAACGCATTCAGCAGACAGGGGCTTTCCCTCCGCTTGCCAACGTGATTAACGCACATTTGAAGCGACCTCAGTGTTTACATTATTCATATGAGACGTATTGATCTTCCCTTCTGTTGACAAGTACAGCCACTAATAGCCGCGCCTCGTGATGACTTCATCGGCTTTCAACGTTCTGTGGAATTGCTAAAAGGTAATGTCGAGGTGAAGGCTGAGGAGAGAGCCTCTCTGTTTCTGTCTTTCATGTTGTGTGAAGCCTCCTTCCTCTTCTCCGAGCTGACGGGTTTCATATCGGCTGCCAGAGAGGCTCACAGGTTCATACCAAGTTCATGATTACACACACTGACAACTGATCAACTGATCCTGGGTCTGCACAGATAGCTGAGGGAACATCAAAGAGAGGTGGTCAGAGCATCAGGCTTTCTTATCAGAGATGGGAAGTAGTGGAGAACAAATACTTCGTTACTGTACTTAAATAAATATTTTATGGTATCAGTACTTTACTCCACCACGACTTTTTACTTTCTACTTCTTACATGTTGAACTCAAATACCTGTACTTTCTACTTCTCACATGTTGAACTCAAATACCTGTACTTTCTACTTCTCTCATGTTGAACTCAAATACCTGTACTTTCTACTTCTTACATGTTGAACTCAAATACCTGTACTTTCTACTTCTCACATGTTGAACTCAAATACCTGTACTTTCTACTTCTCTCATGTTGAACTCAAATACCTGTACTTTCTACTTCTCACATGTTGAACTCAAATACCTGTACTTTCTACTTCTCACATGTTGAACTCAAATACCTGTACTTTCTACTTCTCACATGTTGAACTCAAATACCTGTACTTTATACTTCTCACATGTTGAACACAAATACCTGTACTTTCTACTTCTCTCATGTTGAACTCAAATACCTGTACTTTCTACTTCTTACATGTTGAACTCAAATACCTGTACTTTCTACTTCTCTCATGTTGAACTCAAATACCTGTACTTTCTACTTCTCATATGTTGAACTCAAATACCTGTACTTTCTACTTCTTACATATTGAACACAAATACCTGTACTTTCTACTTCTCACATGTTGAACTCAAATACCTGTACTTTCTACTTCTCTCATGTTGAACTCAAATACCTGTACTTTCTACTTCTTACATGTTGAACACAAATACCTGAACTTTCTACTTCTCACATGTTGAACTCAAATACTTGTACTTTCTACTTCTCTCATGTTGAACTCAAATACCTGTACTTTCTACTTCTCACATGTTGAACTCAAATACCTGTACTTTCTACTTCTTACATGTTGAACTCAAATACCTGTACTTTCTACTTCTTACATGTTGAACTCAAATACCTGTACTTTCTACTTCTCACATGTTGAACTCAAATACCTGTACTTTCTACTTCTTACATGTTGAACTCAAATACCTGTACTTTCTACTTCTCACATGTTGAACCCAAATACCTGTACTTTCTACTTCTTACATGTTGAACTCAAATACCTGTACTTTCTACTTCTCACATGTTGAACTCAAATACCTGTACTTTCTACTTCTTACATGTTGAACTCAAATACCTGTACTTTCTACTTCTTACATGTTGAACTCAAATACCTGTACTTTCTACTTCTCACATGTTGAACCCAAATACCTGTACTTTCTACTTCTCACATGTTGAACTCAAATACCTGTACTTTCTACTTCTTACATGTTGAACTCAAATACCTGTACTTTCTACTTCTTACATGTTGAACTCAAATACCTGTACTTTCTACTTCTTACATGTTGAACTCAAATACCTGTACTTTCTACTTCTTACATATTGAACTCAAATACCTGTACTTTCTACTTCTCACATGTTGAACTCAAATACCTGTACTTTCTACTTCTTACATGTTGAACTCAAATACCTGTACTTTCTACTTCTCACATGTTGAACTCAAATACCTGTACTTTCTACTTCTCTCATGTTGAACTCAAATACCTGTACTTTCTACTTCTTACATGTTGAACTCAAGAACTCAGGTACTCTTTAAAGCAGCTGCTAGCTATGGGTACTTTCTACTGAAGTACACTTCAAAGTTCTGTACTTCTACTTGAGTAAAGGATGTGTGGACTTGTTCCATCTCTGCTCCTAATAAGCCAAAGTCTGTGTGTGTCCCCTCCAGCAGATGGCGTCATGCAGTGACTTTGTATACTTGAACCTCCTGAGGCACTCTATGAATTGGCAGATAATTGGTGATGGACGATTTGGAGCTGAATTCAACACTCCAGGTCCAAATGATAGCTTCTCTGCAAACATGACGATTGAATGCAGATCAAAACTAATGAAACATCCAATTAAAATCTCTTTTGCCTCAAAGTGTCCGGCATGCTGCTACATTCGACTCTGATCCATCTCTGCATGTCATACCTGTGCACGGTGAGGGAGGAGGGGGAGGAGGTGACATCAACAATAGTGACTGCATACTGTAAACCTGCTGTCATCCTATCAGCTGCTCTGCTGTGCAGCAACACTGACATCTATTGGCCGGATGGGAAACTGACATATTTCCGGGGTCCGTCTGAGGTAAAGGGACCTTTTCTGGGTTCGTGCTTTAAACATATTCATCATGTTGTTTGGTGAACTTGAAAGACGCTAAGAAATCAGCTCTAAAAGACTTGTTCAGCAAGAATATAGATACCAAAACACACTTCTACGATACATATGTACACATTCCTGAGGATGTATACATGCTATGATTGATGAATAAAGTGTGCTTTTAACGTTGGTACCCAGAACGAGCTGGAAAGCCGATGCACACCGTACCGAACTTCACTTTTGGAAAACAAACAAGAAGATACACTTTCTTATTCAACAACCAAACAGCAGCATATGTTTGGTTGGATGTTCCTTTTTATTTGCATTATATTCATTCACTCATTTGACTTCATCGTTGACCTTGTGAATGTGTGTTCTTACCATAGAGTTTTCTCAATACTCAAATCCCCCTCCTCGACTCCTCGACTCCTCGGTCCTCCGGTAGTGACCCGGAAATGGATTTCAACGCGCCATGTTGAAGGACATCTCATTTCTCTAAATGCACTTCGAGGAGAGAGGAGAGAGGAGGCTCTCTGGAGGAGAGAGGAGAGAGGAGGCTCTCTGGAGGAGAGAGGAGAGAGGAGGCTCTCTGGAGGAGCTCTAACCGAGGAGAGAGGAGAGAGGACAGAGGAGACTCTCTGGAGGAGCTCTAACGGAGGAGAGAGGAGACTCTCTGGAGGAGCTCTAACCGAGGAGAGAGGAGGCTCTCTGGAGGAGCTCTGAGAGAGGAGAGAGGAGGCTCTCTGGAGGAGCTCTAACCGAGGAGAGAGGAGGCTCTCTGGAGGAGCTCTAACCGAGGAGAGAGGAGAGGAGGCTCTCTGGAGGAGCTCTAACCGAGGAGAGAGGAGAGAGGAGGCTCTCTGGAGGAGCTCTAACCGAGGAGAGAGGAGGCTCTCTGGAGGAGCTCTAACCGAGGAGAGAGGAGAGAGGAGGCTCTCTGGAGGAGCTCTAACCGAGGAGAGAGGAGAGAGGAGAGAGGAGAGAGGAGGCTCTCCGGAGGAGCTCTAACCGAGGAGACACTGATGGTTCCTCCGCGGCTGCATTTCCGGGAACGGTGGAGGCATGACGCACGGCCGGACTTATCTCAGCCAATCACAGCTCTGCATGCATCCCCTGGATATTATTTTAGAACCTGCTCTCATGGCGTTGCGATGTTTCCAGAGAGACCAGCTGAGAGGTCCGTGCAGAAAGCAGAGCAGTGTGTAGAATATATATCACTCAGTGGAACAGGCCGACTCTCTTTGCTTTAGTTTAGTAGAAATCTCCAACCCACAGTTGAGAGTTTACCAAATGAAAGGTTTACCTCTCAGGACAGATGGCGCAGAGGGATATGTCAGAAGACCTGAGGTTGTGGGTTCGAGTCCTCGTGATGTCAGTGATTTCTAAAGAGCTTTCCTCAAAGTGAAGAGGATAAATGCGCCCAGAGAACAGGGCTTCATGTACATGAGCTGGTGGCTATCTGGGTTTGTTCTCGGCACTTAGGCGCCTCAGTGCGCACTGAGGCGCCTAAGTGCCGAGAACAGATCCGCTGCTCGGCATGTGCGGGGTTCGAGTCTCCTAGAGGCGAGGTAGCTAATAAAACAGGTCCAAATAGAGAAATAAAATAGGTGGAAAGTAGAATAAATAGAGTTCCAAGATAGGATCGGTGACCAGCTAGAAAAGCAGAGAGGAATATAAGTGTGACTTGTTTAAATAAACATGTTGTGCCTTGCTCAACTGACTTATTTCCATACGCTGCTGGATTATTACTTTTACTTAAGGATGAGATGCGAGTATTTTCGTAGACAGATACAAATAATGGGCAGATATCATGAGTTCTCATCCAAGACGACTGCACCTGAGAAGCCTTGAACCCACAGCCTGCAGCCTCACGGGCAGTCCTCTCTCCCTCTGAGCGGTCTGACCTGAGAGGAACCTTTCATGTGGTAAAGTCATTATAGAGTCATCGTGCAAACGGTCAGAGTCAAGTATCGAGACAAGAAAAGACTAATGTATTGTATCCGCTAATTGAGCTCTATGTTTCCGTTACCCGTATCTCTCTCTGCTTTTCTAGCTGGTCACCGATCCTACCTTGGAACTCTATTTATTCCACTTTCCACCGATTTTGTTGGCCTATTTTTTTTAGTGATGACTCTCGGCACTGAGTCAGAATTGTTTCGTAGAGCCTATGTCCTGCTCACTTGGCTCTGTGGACCTTAAAGATGACGGCACCTGAAGAGCCTTGAAGCCACGACCTGCTGTCTCACGGTCAGTCTTCTATCGCTCTGCGCCATCTGTCCTGAGAGGCAAACCTTTCATTTGGTAAACTCATTCTCAACTTTGGGTTGGAGATTTTGAAAGCTCCTGCGCCTCAGGAGGATCGAACCCAAGACGTCAGCTTACCTGAGCGGGACAATCACTAACTGTTTGCACTATGACTCGTTTTATTTCCTTTTTTCACATTTTCTTTGTTTGACAACATTTTTATATGAGGGGGAGGATCCTTATCCAAACAGATATGTTTAAACTATCTTCCCCTGGCTATAACTAAGCTTACAGTTCCAGTTTTTGACAAAGTAATTTCCTGTAGCTTTATTGTTGATTATTGTTATAAAGTGAAACAAATAACTCATCAAAATAAAGGATTGAGAAAAAGACAACATTTATTTATTGACAAAAAAGTCATAACCTGAACCAATGTCGGAGAAAACATCGTATTTAACGTGGAAATAAGGCACGGTTTAGTGCGTGAAAACAAGGCGTAGTATTTTATTTCGTTAAAAATTACCGAAAAGTCATAATATAGCATGTTGAAAAAAATTACCAAAAAGTCATAACCCGAACCAATGTCGGAGAAAACATCGTATTTAACGTGGAAATAAGGCATGGTTTAGTGCGTAGAAACAAGGCGTAGTATTTTATTTAGTTAAAAATGACCGAAAAGTCATAATATAGCATGTTGAAAAAAATTACAAAAAAGTCATAACCCGAACCAATGTCGGAGAAAACATCGTATTTAACGTGGAAATAAGGCACGGTTTAGTGCGTAGAAACAAGGCGTAGTATTTTATTTCGTTAAAAATGACCGAAAAGTCATAATATAGCATGTTGAAAAAAATTACAAAAAAGTCATAACCCGAACCAATGTCGGAGAAAACATCGTATTTAACGTGGAAATAAGGCACGGTTTAGTGCGTGAAAACAAGGCGTAGTATTTTATTTCGTTAAAAATGACAGAAAAGTCATAATATAGCATGTTGAAAAAAATTACAAAAAATTCATAACCCTAACCAATGTCGGAGAAAACATCGTATTTAACGTGGAAATAAGGCACGGTTTAGTGCGTGAAAACAAGGCGTAGTATTTTATTTCGTTAAAAATGACCGAAAAGTCATAATATAGCATGTTGAAAAAAATTACAAAAAAGTCATAACCCGAACCAATGTCGGAGAAAACATCGTATTTAACGTGGAAATAAGGCACGGTTTAGTGCGTAGAAACAAGGCGTAGTATTTTATTTCGTTAAAAATTACCGAAAAGTCATAATATAGCATGTTGAAAAAAATTACCAAAAAGTCATAACCCGAACCAATGTCGGAGAAAACATCGTATTTAACGTGGAAATAAGGCACGGTTTAGTGCGTAGAAAGAAGGCGTAGTATTTTATTTCGTTAAAAATGACCGAAAAGTCATAATATAGCATGTTGAAAAAAATTACCAAAAAGTCATAACCCGAACCAATGTCGGAGAAAACATCGTATTTAACGTGGAAATAAGGCACGGTTTAGTGCGTAGAAACAAGGCGTAGTATTTTATTTTGTTAAAAATGACCGAAAAGTCATAATATAGCATGTTGAAAAAAATTACAAAAAAGTCATAACCCGAACCAATGTCGGAGAAAACATCGTATTTAACGTGGAAATAAGGCACGGTTTAGTGCGTAGAAACAAGGCGTAGTATTTTATTTCGTTAAAAATGACCGAAAAGTCATAATATAGCATGTTGAAAAAAATTACAAAAAAGTCATAACCCGAACCAATGTCGGAGAAAACATCGTATTTAACGTGGAAATAAGGCACGGTTTAGTGCGTAGAAACAAGGCGTAGTATTTTATTTCGTTAAAAATGACCGAAAAGTCATAATATAGCATGTTGAAAAAAATTACCAAAAAGTCATAACCCTAACCAATGTCGGAGAAAACATCGTATTTAACGTGGAAATAAGGCACGGTTTAGTGCGTAGAAACAAGGCGTAGTATTTTATTTCGTTAAAAATGACCGAAAAGTCATAATATAGCATGTTGAAAAAAATTACAAAAAAGTCATAACCCTAACCAATGTCGGAGAAATGCAAAAAGAAAACATCGTACAGTATGTCGGAAATATCAGAAAAGTCATAGTATAGTACCGTGGCGTAGGCAGATATCAAAGAGCGAGTGGGCCCAGCCCGTTCAAGACCACACATACTTAATATGTCCTAAAACGCATGTTAACTGAAATAAGCCAGTCAGAATGGAGCTCCTTGAGTTCTCCGATTGGTTGGTTTTGTGGTACATTTGTAACGCTGTGCAAACCTGAGCGAGCACAGGGTGGGAGGTTGAGCGAGGGAGAGAGAGAGAGCGCGTGCAGCGGTCTGCTTGCGCACGGAGCAGGAGTTTGTGAGAGGGCTTAGAGTCCTCTCACAAACTTGCAAAATATGTTTTTCTGTGCTCAAACATGTTAAATTGCGCGCTCAATAACATTTTCTAAGCTCAAAGTCTTCCATTGCGTGCTCAGGGTAGAGGCACGGAAATAACACCATAGGCGAGAGCCGGAAGTACACGATTCATTCGAGGGGAAATGTCAGTGGGACACGAGTCGAGCACCTCCACGAGTGATGGGAAGGTTATGCCCGCTGTCCCCTTTCTCTTTAGCTGCTGTGCAAACGCCGCACACCAGAGATGGAGTACTCGAGTCCTGGACTCGGACTTGAGTGCCGATTTTCGGGACTCGTGACTCGACTCGCACACTGATTTTGCATGCTAAGTAGCCATGTGCTTTCTGGGGCTAAATCTTTATGGTAAACTGATTTAACCCGTAAAAGTTCCTTCAAAATAAGAGTCCAGATCTTATTACTATCAAAATAAAAGTGCATAGAAGTCCCTCCCCTCTCAAGCAAGCTCTAAGTCCCTCCCCTCTCAAGCAAGCTCTAAGTCCCTCCCCTCTCAAGCACGCTCTAAGTCCCTCCCCTCTCCAGCACGCTCCAAGTCCCTCCCCTTTCTCAAGCACGCTCTAAGTCCCTCCCCTTTCTCAAGCACGCTCTAAGTCCCTCCCCTCTCAAGCACGCTCTAAGTCCCTCCCCTCTCAAGCACGCTCTAAGTCCCTCCCCTCTCAAGCACGCTCTAAGTCCCTCCCCTCTCAAGCACGCTCTAAGTCCCTCCCCTTTCTCAAGCACGCTCTAAGTCCCTCCCCTCTCAAGCACGCTCTAAGTCCCTCCCCTCTCAAGCACGCTCTAAGTCCCTCCCCTCTCTCTTGCACGCTCTAAGTCCCTCCCCTCTCTCGCGCACGCTCTAAGTCCCTCCCTCTCTCTTGCACGCTCTAAGTCCCTCCCCTCTCTCGCGCACGCTCTAAGTCCCTCCCCTCTCTCGTGCACGCGCTAGCTGCCAGAGCATGTGAGAAACCGAGAAGCATGGCTGGGAGTGCAACTGCCGCTGCGCCTCGGCTTGTTGACAAAAAAGACGCCAGAAGCGAAATGTGGAAGTATTTGAGCGATATCTCTGCCAGTGAGGGCAAGCCTACGGACGCCACGAGGCCCGTCTGTCAGACATGTTTCAGATCCCTGCAAACCAAGGGAGCCAACACATCAGACAGATGATAGATAACATAATTACATCACGCTCAGCCCATGCCCTCAAATCTGAGTCAAACAAGTGTAATTTATTTTGTGACAAACGAACGTTTTCGTAGTTTGACGGGGCAATTAATGGCAATGATAACTGTCTAATATCTTTTTAGCTAACTTACCAATGTGGCTAACATCTGCAATGTACATTTTGTCAATAATTATTTATATTACATGTTAATAAAATATAAAGTTAACTATCAAAGAAATCACATAAACTACAATTGTATTAATCATGAAAATAATAAAAGAAAAGTTATGAAAAATAATCGGAATCGCAATTCTTGACTTGGTATCGAAACCAAAATGTTGGTATCGTGACAACACTACAGGAGATAGCAAAGTCATTTTAAAATGTAGTATTGCTACTTATAGCACGTGCAGCTAGTGACCACCAGGTGGAGCTATACACATACATCATAGCTATAAGATATCTGCTGCTAAACACAAATGGATTAAATACGTCGACAAACCATGTTTAAGCTAGAGAAAATGTATTAAGAGATTCATGTATGAAGTGATGTGTGTACATTATCAGAGCCTGTAAACCGGAAGTGCTCATCCACTGACAACTACAGGAGCGAACATATCACACAGTCCATTAACAAAAAGTATGAAATGTCATGGTACTTCCCACAGTATTTAATTATTTCGAAGTGAACATGACTCGGGTGAATTTGACAATGAGCGGTTTGTTTATTCGGCCGGACTGGAGCAACTGGACCGGCGTTAGCATAGCTGTAAGCTAACACAGCGGGGATGGGTTTGTTTGATTATTTGTTCGCTAGTTTGCTTGTTTGTTAAGTTTGTGTGGCCATTGACTGACCTTTTAAATCACTGGAAACTCTCGTTACTGCTGTTTATTCAGCTGACCTTGGCTGGCGTCTCTGGCCAGCAGGGGGCGGGGCGTCTACGGGTCATACCATCCTGTGGGGGTGGGGGGGGGTGGCGGAATAAACCATCGTCATGTTTAGTTTGTTAACAGTGAATTGTGCCTGCTAAAGTTGGGCTATCGATGGCAAATCATTGTCGTCATAGTCTATTCATCTAGTTTACTTTATATTTATTGTACACATTTATGTATCGATAAATATATATATATAAATGCTGATTTTTAATATAGTTAATAGTGTATCTCACATTTTCGACATACTATGCCGTTTTTTTCTTACATTTTTTCCATGGACAAAACATGTTTAAGCAACATAAAATGTATTACAATAATTAATGTATGGAGTGTGTTCATGATCAGAGCCTGTGACCCGGAAGTTTATTTATATAGCGGATCTGTCTCGGGGACAGGAAGCTGACCAGTCCCTGAAGACCTGAGAGATCTGTCTCTGGGGACAGGAAGCTGACCAGTCCCTGAAGACCTGAGAGATCTGTCTCTGGGGACAGGAAGCTGACCAGTCCCTGAAGACCTGAGAGATCTGTCTCTGGGGACAGGAAGCTGACCAGTCCCTGAAGACCTGAGAGATCTGTCTCTGGGGACAGGAAGCTGACCAGTCCCTGAAGACCTGAGAGATCTGTCTCTGGGGACAGGAAGCTGACCAGTCCCTGAAGACCTGAGAGATCTGTCTTTGGGGACAGGAAGCTGACCAGTCCCTGAAGACCTGAGAGATCTGTCTCTGGGGACAGGAAGCTGACCAGTCCCTGAAGACCTGAGAGATCTGTCTCTGGGGACAGGAAGCTGACCGGTCCCTGAAGACCTGAGAGATCTGTCTCTGGGGACAGGAAGCTGACCAGTCCCTGAAGACCTGAGAGATCTGTCTCTGGGGACAGGAAGCTGACCAGTCCCTGAAGACCTGAGAGATCTGTCTCTGGGGACAGGAAGCTGACCAGTCCCTGAAGACCTGAGAGATCTGTCTCTGGGGACAGGAAGCTGACCGGTCCCTGAAGACCTGAGAGATCTGTCTCTGGGGACAGGAAGCTGACCAGTCCCTGAAGACCTGAGAGATCTGTCTCTGGGGACAGGAAGCTGACCAGTCCCTGAAGACCTGAGAGATCTGTCTCTGGGGACAGGAAGCTGACCAGTCCCTGAAGACCTGAGAGATCTGGATGCTTCATAGTTTAGCAGGAGGTCAGACATGTATTCTGGGCCTAAACCATTCAGGGGTGAGAGATCTTGGGGTGAGAGATCTTGTCTGATCGAAAATACATCATAGACGCATTTGTTTATCTTTCCAGATCCAACCAAACAGCAGCATATGTTTGGTTGGATATTCCTTTTTATATTTGCATTATATTTACTCACTCATCTGACTTCATTGTTGACCTCGTGCATTACGTGTTTTCAACATGTTTTCCCCGTGCTCTTCTCCTGGCTGCCAGCAGGGGGCGCTGAGGGTCCCTTTGCCTCTCTTCTCAACCGGAAATGAAGCACCGAAGGCAGACCACGTGACTGTTTGTGATTGTCGCTCTCAGTAGCTCGATGGTAAGACATTATTAATTATAACTCTATAAAAGCAAAGCGCACGAGCATGTTAACGTTTATTCAGATGAAGAAAATAACACGAGTTAATCTGAGAGGGATTATAGTTTGCATCAATGATGATTTAAAGAGGCGACTGCACATTAGCTTCATACTGTACATACATGCTACCATACGCGCGCGCGCACACACACACACACACACACACACAGGGTAAAGATCAGACACATGCACACCATACAAGCACTTATACACACTATACATGCACTTATGTGTGCGATATCTAATCCTTATCGTGTGGGTGTGTGTGTGTGTGTCTCTGATCTTTACCCTGTGTGTGTGTGTGTGTGTGTGTGTGTGTGTGTGTGTGTGTGTTTGATCTTTACCCTGTGTGTGTGTCTCTGATCTTTACCCTGTGTGTGTGTGTGTGTGTGTGTGTGTGTGTGTGTGCAGGTGAGGCTCTCAGATGGAGGCAGTGTGTGAGCCGGTCCCTGTAGGCGATGAAGAGGAGGAGGATGAAGAGGAGGACGACGCCATGCTGTGGTCCTTCCAGGAGGCCCTTGAGAGGCAGACTCTGCAGATCGGAGCCTCGGCCTGCGGGGCCACGGCGGTGGTGGACGTGCTGAAGGCCCTCGGGGTGCACGTGGCCCCTGAGGACGCAGATCGGTGCGTCAAGACACGCCTGAGGAGGAACGAGGCCCCGCTGCCCGAATACCTGCTGTCCCGGAGCCACGCCGGTACGTGTGCTGATATCTTTAAGTGTGTGAATACGACCGTGAGGGCCGGCTGGGGGCCCTTAGATTTATCGACAAATGTGTGGCTACTTAACACACTTAAGTTAATATTTAAGGTACTTAACTTTATTTCCATTTCATGAATGATTAAACACATCACTTTAGGAGGCAGACAAAGACAGACATTATAAGTTTTTAATATTGTTAGTGTTAGAGAATATTTCGTCCTTACTCCTAAGATATTTAACCTGTTGACGTTAATAACAAATCCTGTTCGTGACGCCAAGCTTCAGAAGCTTCAGAAGTTGAACATTGCTCAGCTTTTGCAGCCGCCAGGAAGGCTCCGCTCCGCTTCCCACAATGCAGTTCGGCGAAAAGTGACGTCTGCCCATTCAAAGTGAACGGGCAGACGCGTTGGAAACCGCTTCTGAAGCTGTCGAAGCCGTAGCGTGGACGGGCCGTTAGTGTCAAGTGTAATGGCCTGATAGGGGGGGTGTACGACTGTGAGGGCGCTGGCTTTCTCAGCTCCACAGACGAGAGAGGCATCTCCTGTGTCCGCAGATGTTTACGCCCATCCCCAATATGCTGATTAGCTCTCTGTAAACTAGTCAAAAGGTCTACCGAGATGCGAGGCTGATCAGAACTGACATGGCAACCCACCCGTGCCGTCAGAACCTTTTGCTGCGGTGACTTGTGAAGTGAATTCTCCGGCCGTTGACTTGTAATAAACCATCCTTATTAGGCCCGGCTCACTTTAATGCTGCGCTTCCATTACAGTGTAGGAGCTGGGGTAGTTACCATAGTAACGCAGTGTAGGCGGAGCCGTGACGTCATCTTCAATGCGAGCCCCAGAAAAACAACACAGCCGTTAGCCGTTAGCACTCAGAGCTCACAGCTCCTCATATCTGCTCAGAAACTAGACAGAAGCTAAACCAGTACAAACCACAGACTGCCTGTGTCATGGAGAATACAGTCGCTGGTTTATTTATGTCTGTAGGCCGTTGCTGTGAGTGTGGACGGTCGGAGCATATATGACGTTAGCTTAGCCGATCTCCATTCAGAAAACACGCATTTTAAAGGGTCTGCCCTCTGTCTGCAGACTGGTCAAAGCATTAACTCATGGTCTTTACTAACCGGTATCAGTGTGTTGTTACTTCGGCATCATTTAGAAACGTGTATTACAATTAAATCACGGTCACATATGTTCATCTTGTTGTAGTTGTAGCTCCCTGGCCAGCGATTCTCTCTCTAGTTTAGCATGCTCAGCCCGCTGCAGTGGAAACGCACCATACGTGTTCTGTGACTTTTCCTGCTGTGTTGACATATGATGAATAGACGAAGCGGGACTGAGCGGCATTGCGAAGGTTCCAGGTTTCACAGATGCTAGCGGAGAATATAATGTATTGGAATGTTTCCTGCCGGCTGCACCGCCAGATTTCAAAGCAGCCTCTCGAGTTAGACGAAGAGCTCCACGTCCCTCAGCGGAGAAGACGGTAATTGACTTTTGTCAGCTCCGTTACACTCGTTCTGCATCGACATTTCGGGCGTTTAGCTGCAGCTGTCATGGGAGACTCCGAGCGGAGAAGACGTGTAACAATCAGCCATCTTCGACACGACAAGTCGAATATAATAAGTTCCTGCCATGCTACAACGATCTCTTAAATCAGGCAAATTGAAAAAGTATAATGAAATGTGAGCCTCAAGTTAAACTGCTGCTATTGTACTTCCTAAATATATATGTTCAAATATATAAGCCCTTTCTTTAGAAGGATTAGTTTGCATCAGTATATATATATATTTCATTTTATTTGTATTCTAACTTTTCCTCCAGGTGCGACTCACGCTCAGCTCATCCGCGGAGCGCAGGATGCGAGTGAGGGGAAGGTGATTGGTCGATTCTTCCACCTTTATCCTCGCCGTCGTATCGGACTCACCCATTGGCTCGCTCGCTGGATCCGAAGCGGTGCTGTTCCCGTGGCGACCATGAATATGCAGATGGCCGTCCCAGAGGGAGAGGAAGTGCCCGACGCCTGGCACCATCAGCTCATATTCGGGGTTTCGCCCAACGCTGTTTTCATGACCAACCCGTTAGATATCGGTGAGTGGCGGCCGGGGGGGAATAATGCCTTCTGATGTGTACGGATATACGCACGATGGATGAAAGAGAAGGATGTAAGGAATATAAGAAGGTTAGAAAGGTGGCAGAAGACGTATCATTTCACTGGAAGACTAGAGGAATGAGAGAATGTGGAGAGGGGCATTTCCAAATATCTGGAACGACCTCCCGGAAACTCTGAAGACTTTTCTTTCTGCTTTTAATTGAATTTTCACATCTCACACGGCTCTCTAACTTTTATATAATATATTTAATAATAATAATAATTCCGTACATTTATTAAAGCGCTTTTCCAGATGCTCAAAGCGCTTTACAAATACACATTACACATATCATACATGCAATGGTCCCCACGGAGAAAATCCGGGTGAAGTGTCTTGCCCAAGGACACAACGGCCTGAACTGGAGTTCCCCAGCACCCCTAGCACCCCCCAGCACCCCTAACACCCTCCAGCACCCCCTAGCACCCCCCAGCACCCCCTAGCACCCTCCAGCACCCCAAGCACCCTCCAGCACCCCCCAGCACCCCTAGCACCCCCTAGCACCCCTAGCACCCCCAGCACCCCTAGCACCCTCCAGCACCCCTAGCACCCCCTAGCACCCCCCAGCACCCCTAGCACCCCCCAGCACTCTCCAGCACCCCTAGCACCCCCCAGCACCCCTAACACCCTCCAGCACCCCCTAGCACCCTCCAGCACCCCCTAGCACCCCCCAGCACCCCTAGCACCCCCCAGCACCCCTAGCACCCCCCAGCACCCCCTAGCACCCTCCAGCACCCCTAGCACCCCCCAGCACCCCTAACACCCTCCAGCACCCCCTAGCACCCCCCAGCACCCCTAACACCCTCCAGCACCCCTAGCACCCCCTAGCACCCCCCAGCACCCCTAGCACCCCCCAGCACCCCTAGCACCCCCCAGCACCCCTAGCACCCCCCAGCACCCCTAGCACCCCCCAGCACCCCTAGCACCCCCTTGATCTGATGATCCGATGCACAGCCCACTGCGCCACCCGTCCCTAACGTGTTTTATTTTTGTAAAGCTTTGAATGGCTGTATCAATAAGCTTGCCTCGATGTTGTTGCATAATGTCTGATGTTTTTCAGAAAGCGAGGGGGGGGTGCACCGGAGACTCTGCAGTGAATCGGTGCTGCTGATTCGTCGAGAAGACGTCCTGCTGAGACTGGATCCAGAGTGCAGCCTGTCCGGGTTATCGGAGCTTCGGTCCGACCCGCGCTGGAGAGCCATGGATGTGGAGGGTAGACTAACTGTTAACTTGGGGTTTCATCAGCATTTTGCTTCTGTTTTCATCCCCTCGTTTCCTCCACTTAGGGCAAGTGAAGCAGATGGTTGGAGGAGAGGAGCCGAGGCTAACACACATCAGGATTCCTGCAGCGTACAGGTCAGGGGTCACACTGTTCGCCCTGAGAGAGTCAGCGTTAGGACAGAAACTCCTCAAAGCTCCTGAGCTCCCTCTGCTGTGAACGGGCCGGACGGAACGCTCTGCTGGACTGACGAGTTCAGTGACATGTTTCAGTCGTAGCACTCCAGCTTGGTGTTTAGAAGTACCTATCTCTCTATCTATCCATCTATCCATCTCTCTATCCATCTATCTCTCTATCCATCCATCTATCCATCTATCCATCCATCTATCCATCTATCTATCCATCCATCCATCTATCCATCTATCTATCCATCTACCTATCCATCTATCATCTATCCATCTATCCATCCATCTATCTATCCATCCATCTATCCATCCATCTATCCATCTATCTATCCATCTATCCATCTATCTATCCATCTATCTATCCATCCATCCATCTATCCATCTATCCATCCATCTATCTATCCATCCATCTCCCGCTTGAAACTCGAATGTCCATTTCTGCCCCTGATGCCCGTTGTTCCCTGTGTCGGAGGTTTACTGGAATAAAATATAGTTGTTTCTTGCGAGCTGATTGTCTTCTTCGACCACATCTGAGCCATTATGTCCTCAGCCCTCCTCTGCTCTGCTCTGCTCTGCTCTGCGGCTCTTAACGACATCCCATCAGTCCCTATTCGGCCACTCTACACCGTCTCGCAGTTCACCTGACTTTCAGAACATATTGATTTCTTAAAAAATGCAATAAATGGCCGAGCTCCAGCTTGTACTTCAGAGCTGTTGTGTCCTGATGGTCGAGAGAACGAAACAAACATCTGCTGATCCTGAGAGACGCACTGAAAGTCAGTTATTATGTGAACATGTCCTTAAGTGGTTGTTGTTGTTGTTGTTGTTAATAATATATCAATTTTATATAGCGCTTTTCTGAACACAAAGACGTTGTTGTTGTTGGATACAGACACTGCAGGTCATGCTTTACTCCAATGCAAGTACTATTATCAAGTAATACTACTATATCTGAAGGATTATTATCAGAAATATATACTTATAGTACGAAGAGTACAAGTTAGTTATGTTTTTTTTATACATTTAGGTGTGAGCAGCTTTTACTGTTTTAGTCGGAGCTACTTATGTGGAAATGATCCGTATTTCTGTACCCCAAAGTCTGTTTGCTTATCATCGATTTAATATTCGTAGAGGTTTGTCTGAAATACAATGGAAGCCAATGATAACAGTGTTTTTTGCATCAACTTTTAGGTATCGTATACATGATATATAAAACTGATCTCAACTTATTGATAAAAATAAGAATGTGCCAGTATATAGTCATTAAAGTTGAATTAAATGCATTTCTGCAGCTCTATTTCCTTAGTAAACGGTCATAAAAAGATAGAAAAACAGCAATGCAGGTGTTACAGTGGACCTATTATATGCTATAAAACATTTGTGTGTATTTGTCAGGTATTATATGCATTTATCTATAGGAGAAACCACCTTTTTTTAGATAAAGTATGTAGTAGCAGTTCTCCACTTCGTCCACTAGAGGGAGGCAAACTAAAACAGATGAAGCTCTGCAACCATGCCCATCTCTTAGCAACCACGGAGCTCCACATCGACAACGTAAAGTGTAGAAACCGTCGCAGACATAGCAAGTGTCATAGTAAAAACATAACAAGCCACATATCTTACAGTAAGTCATTTAACTGTTTCAGAAACTATAAATACGCTGTAAAAGAAACACGTTTTCTGTATGGAAAGTGAAGTTTAATCCTGATAACGTGCACTTTTGCTGCAGTCTGTTGTGTATCCGGTTGCCCTTTCACAATACAAGTCGTGGTTTAGCATTACTCATAATTAACATATGAACTCTTATTCTATGTGGATTACCTGTCTTATTCTGTTGCTGCTATAACACCTGTATGTCCCTACAAGGATAAATAAAGGAACCTATTATCTTATTGTGTTGTGCCTTCTCTTATTTTGAAATGAGAAACCGGTTTCTGTTAACCATGCGCGCTGTTTATGTTTTCCTCCAACTTGACACCTTTACGACAACTCGGTGCAGACGGCGTCAGCTGACAGTTTCGTTACACAGGTGAGTGGTCTTAGTTTATCGACGGTTTTAATACATCTATACATTGATATCTTATCTTTTAAAAGAGACATGTGTATCCGGGCAGGATTGGGAGGACGAGGCGTTTCTGTCACATGAGGAGGAGGAGGAGGAGGAGAAAGGGAAGCAAAGAAATACAGAATATAGGCTTTTTTTGACAGCTTAAGGTCGACAGACACAGGGTTTTAGCCCTAATTACACGCGACAGAAGCAGACATTCATAATAGTGTGTGTGTTGCCGCGTTGTTAACATTGCTTCAGAACTGAATATACAGACCTCGTTCATTCCTATGAGAGCTAATCAGTTATTATTCCTAATGTGTGCATTCCTTCTCTATATTTGATAACTTAGCTTATCCTTTATCGTGGCATGCCTCTATTTACCTGCTATGCCACTTTGTTCTGTAACACTGTCAATCCCTAATAAAGGAATTCTGATTCTGACGCATGAAGCTCAAAATTACCCTAAAAGTACCCGGATGTGGGCCGACTGAGCATGCGCAGTTGAGTTTTCCACTTTAAATTCCGCCTGCCAATCTCCCTGCTCTAAATAGTCGAATTAAGATATACATTATCGATCCCAAATTGTGGGGGTTTTTTTGTAAACAAAGGTATGCACATCATTTGAAAACATAGTAGACATTAAAAAAGTTGTAAAATATAAACATCTCATCATATAAATAACTCAATGATTTAAATAAGGGCTTTAAAAGTGTTCCTGCTGGGTAATTTAAATTAGGTACAAAAAAATAATCTGTTGATATGGTTGAAGGGAGGGACAGTCATGTAGGCCCAATGACGTCATGGACTGACAGGGAAGTTGTAGTACTGTCGTTTAACCCCTAAGCAAATTTGCCTCACTTCCTGGGGGCTTTGGAGCACCGAAACTGGATGCCTTCTGCTAGCAGTGAACTCTTATTTCCACAAGATATCCGCCTCCATGTTAAGTGTGTGTTGGCATTGATAGTGCAAACACTGCTGGGAATACAGGGGTGGTAGAAGTACTCAGATCTTGTACTAAAGCAAATATAGAAGTACCAGAGTGTAGGATACTTCGGTACACGTCAAAGTCATGCATTGCAAATGTTAAAATAAGTAAAGTATTGACCACACGCGTTATTGGCTTCACAGTGTTGTGTTTCTATGGCAAAAACATCCGCTTCCATGTTTAGTAACTGTCTGTTTGTCATTGACAGTGCCCCCCGGTTCTCCGAGAAGATCTACAGAAGTGGAATTACTGCGCCAAATCCCGTGCCATGGAATAATTCTGGGAACGTTTCCTTGGCATCTTTTGAAGGAGTGATGTTGAACATTGGAGGTCAGCGGGGGAGGTTTAGCTCATGACTGAAAACCATGAAGCAGAAGTGACACTAAAGCAACATGGCATCCAAGGAGAGACTGTACGAGGTCTGGATGCTCTACTGCACCAAGGTAAGGACGCCATACTTCTGGGAGAATGGCATTAGGGGAAGTAGGGGGCCGTGTGATGGCATTTCCCCCCTGGCATCATCATATGCACAGCTACAGTGAAGTCATAGCAATGACAAACCTATGAATGAAACACTACGGTCAGCGGGAAATAGTGACAGACGTTTTTAAAAACCAAAATCACTGATTGCAATAATTGTGTGGCAATCGTTTTAAACCGCGCGCGACACTCGAACAGCACATGAAACATTAACAGGGCTCTAAAATGCTCCAATTAGACTCGGACTAATGGCTTTGCCTGGCAGAGTGGTTTATACATTAGCAGTTCATTCACAGAGAACCGATGTAACCAGGGTTACGAATATGCTCCTTTCCCCAAGTCGGAGAAACAGTTGAAGCATGTGTCGAAATGTCGTCGGGATGCCATGTGAGACTGTCAGCTTTTAAAGTTCTCATAATGCCGCAGTGCATGGAGGAGATTGGTTCGTCGTTACCGTGGAGATGAATGGATGACGGTGGTGGCGACCCCTCGAGTCAGCTGTTGGCTAGATTTAATTCACTTGGCAATTAAAGCTCACGTACATCCTGGCGTCCAATCAAAACGGCCCGACTGAGCCTCTCCTCACGTGAGCTTTGAGGGATCATTTAATTTCATCCTGGCTGCAAGC
>CM070499.1:2739672-2757172 GCA_036324585.1 Champsocephalus esox
GCATCGTGTCTTCCGGTAGAATTAATAAAAAGCGATACAATAATACATAAAAGGTCGAGGCAAAGGCTCGACTGAAGAGATGGGGTTTGAGGCCTTTTTTAAACGGGGAGAGCGCTCCACAGACTGGGGGTCTCCCAGAGCACGGAGCTTGGTCCTGGGGGGGTTGAGGAGGTTGCTGGAGCGGGTGGTCCGCAAGGAGGTATGGGGGGTGAGGAGTCCCTTGAGGTGGGGAGGGGCCATGGTGGGGGAGGACGGAGACCTTGACTTCGATCCTCAGTTCCACGGGGAGCCAGCGCTTTAAGGATGCTTTAAGTTTCAAAGCAGAGGGACAAATGTGCGCCGCAAGGCATGCTGGGGCTTCTGTACTTCAGTCGGACATGCTGGATGGGTTGCTACGACGGTTCTTTCTTCCCAGCGTCAACGGCAGGATGAGTTTGCTCCAGAGGGTGAAGGGGTTAGCGTCTTTCGCTCGGCATTGTTCCAGGAATTTAGGAAATGCCGATCAGGGACCCCTCCCCCCCTCACAATGCAGCCGTGCCTGTTTCCCAACAGGTGCATGTTTGAGCGTCCACGCCCTGAGAGATAGGAGACGAACACACCTGAGACATTCACCTGTCCGTCAGGTTGTTGTCGCCGCTTTGTGAACCTCTCACTCCTGCATCCTTTTTGTCTCCAAACGTTGTAACGATGGCTACGGTCAAAACAGGAAGGGAACGAGTGGTTTCCTAAAGGACAAAAGTGTCCTTGGCTTTTGACGCAACAATCTTGCATATCCAGTGTCGCTATCATACTGAACTGTGAAGAGACGGACACACACACACACGCGCACACACACACACACACACACAGTCGGCAATGCCACTAACCATATGGTCTTCTTTCCTCAGAGGGATCCGGACTACCTGAAGATATGGCTGGAGATTTTCATCAGCTCCTACGAGAGATGCCTGGACGTGGACTTTGAAAAGCCAGCTTCGAGGTAACGTGTGCAAAACTGTGATTTTGAAGGAGACGGATCCACATACTGCATCTATACACATGTAGAGAATCAATCAACATCATCATACTCAGCGTGTGCATATCTTCTCACGCCTGTCCATAACATTTCACCAATAACCCTGACCTCCCTTTTACCCACTTTTCTGCTTTAGCCGAGCACAACCCAAAATGCACACACACATGTGTTCCGTTTCATATGCATGGAAATAAAATCTAAATACAGAACAAAGTTGTACATATGTATTTTTGATCCTCACATAATGTATTCCGTTTAAATCCCCTGAACCTGCAACCCGCTTTCTGTGCACGGGTCGCTGGGCATTCGTGCGTGAGACTCCCCTGACGGTCAGCCGATTCGTACTTGTATGTTGTTCTATCTATAGCCAATCAGATGTGTCCTCAATTCTAAGCCAATCACATGAGCGCGCCCCCACGAGGGTAGATTTCTTGCGTTCATGACGTAGCGCTTCATGTACGCATTTTTCTGAGTCTGGAGCGGACAGCTGATCTCAGGACACCTCCACTCTCAGGACAGCGCCACTTTCCGAACCCTAGATGAATGCTTGTGTGCACAAACACGGCAAGCAAACCCGTTTTAAATGTGTGTTTCCTGTGTGGCGAGTACAGCTGCTTTATTGATGACTGTATGAAGTTGTTGTGAGTGTGGAGGGAGCAGCTACAGGTTAGCTTAGCCTGATCGATCAGTGCACTACGAAGCCAGTGCTAGACAGTGAGCTGTTCACGGGGGGGGGGCTCCGCCGGTCATTATCGGCCGATATTCACTCTTAATAGTTTGATCGGTGCTCTCGTGTAAAAATGTGTACATGAAGTGAACGCAAGAAATCTACCCTCGTTGTTTGGTCTACCTACGCTGTGAAATGTATTATCTCTTGGATTTACACACGGCATCTATTGCACGTCTGTCCGTCCTGGAGAGGGATCCCTCCTCTGCTGCTCTCCCTGAGGTTTCTCCATGTTCCCCTTGTTTCTCTCTGGAAGTGTTTCCTTGTTCGATGTGAGGGTCTGAGGACAGAGGGTCTGAGGACAGAGGGACTAAGGACAGAGGGTCTGAGGACAGAAGGTCTGAGGACAGAAGGTCTGAGGACAGAAGGTCTGAGGACAGAAGGTCTGAGGACAGAGGGTCTGAGGACAGAGGGTCAGAGGACAGAAGGTCTGAGGACAGAGGGTCTAAGGACAGAGGGTCTGAGGACAGAGGGTCTGAGGACAGAGGGTCTGAGGACAGAGGGTCTAGGACAGAGGGTCTGAGGACAGAGGGTCTGAGGACAGAGGGTCTGAGGACAGAGGGTAATATATGTTGCATGAAAAGTGTGTTTCGGTTGACCTGTCCAGGGACGACGGATGAAAAGCAGCCTCTTGGCTCCGTCCCGGTTAACCCTTCGATGCCCGAGAGCCTGCACCTCTTCCACGAGTGGGACCCGTATTAGAATAATGTGACTGTTGTCATTTTGGTTTAGAAAAATCACTCGTATAATATTTTAGTATTATATTTTGATTCACACTAAAAATATTATACATTTAATTTTTCACTATTTATAATTGTAGAAATTTTTTTTACATTTTGAAAAAAAAACGTTTTGAACATATCGATGCAAAAATCTCCGCTATTCTGAGACCCTCGCGGTGTTCCAGTCCCTTTTCAAAACTCATCTCTTCTCCTCTTGTCTACTCAAAGCCCCCCCCCCATCAATCCATGCCCAGTCTGATAGTCCTATACCCCCCCCACCCCACCCTCCCTTATATTGTAAAGCGACTTTGAGTCCTTGAAAAGCCCTACAAATATAATGTATTATTATTATTATTATTATTATTATACTGACAGGTTTCACTTGTCACTTGTGTGTCCTACACTGAATGTATTCCTGACAGCAACGGGTGATAAGAATCAAAGGTTCCCATAGGAAATGCATGCGGGTCATTTTGGACCCACTTATGGGAGCTTGGGGTAGAAATACAATTTAAAATGTGAACGGCATGAAATCCAAAACATGTTTTCTGAGGAATAGCTGGAATATGAAATGATAAGAAAATGTAATTACGAAGACACCTCACCGGGTCGACAGAGACCCGCGGTGAGGGTTAAATAAATGAAATAATCTTCATCAGCGTCTGTGTGTCTGTTTCTCTGCAGGCCCGACGAGCTTCCGCCCGTGCTGACGCTCCTCCCGGACAACATCCTGCAGGTGTTGCGCCACCAGCTGCTGCAATGCGTCCAGAAAGCCTCCGATGGCCTGGAGGCCGAGCAGCAACACCTGGCGCTGCTGCTGCTCAAGTTCCTCATCATCATCTGCCGGTACGTGCTCACCTCCCGTTTCCTGCTTGGTGTGTTTTGGGAAGCGGAGTTACGTGTTATCCGAAGATGCCGTTGTGCTGAAATAAAGCGACGTGCTAAGACGGAAGTGTGTCTTACTATCGAGTAACGGTACGAGTGGATCACAGCATGGCTCTTTCACAGGAAGAGAAGAGATCGGGGCGTATGGGTCCACCTTCTTTGGTTTTTTTAGACGACGGACGACCCGTACACACTACAGGCATCAAAAAAATCTTGAAGCTGGGCGTGTCTGACGACCAACAACCAATCAGGAATCTCCCGCCCCCGACATACAAAGCAATAGCAAAGTTAAAACGAAGTACACTGGATATAAACTCCCCAAACAGGCGAAAACCTACCAGTTCCACTTCCTGTCTCTGCCCTCCTCCCTCCATGCCTCGCTCCTCCGGTCTGTATCCCGGTAGATGAACAGAGACTGATCGTTCAGCACAGGGTGATTCACTACCGCTCCATTTTTTTTAATATGAGGAAATGACCTGCGTCCCAGCATACACGCGGTTTGATTGGCTAGCGCTTGTACTGTCAGATTTGCATACGCAGGATTTGATTGGCTGATGCCTCAAAAGTTGAACATTGCTCAACTTTTGATGCTCCCGATGCAAAGCCACGCTCCGCTCCCCACAATGCAGTTCGGCGAAGATTCAAAATCAACTACGTCACCCCGTTCAAGTGAATGGGCGAAGCGTTGAAAGCATTTTTCGATGCCTGCAGTGTAGACGGGCCGTAATACATCGTTAAACGACAGCTGGAGACGCATCATTTTAGATTAGCCTTTTTTATGAGCAACACCACTTATTTTATTTGTATTATCTCACCTTTTACCTTCTTATGTCCCCTTTAACCCGCCGCTATCATTCGATTGGACTACGCACATTAGTCATTCGAGACAACAATGAAAGAGCCCAGATATGTATTTTATGGAAAATAACTGATTTTCTCTGTTTTCAACATGACCAAAAATGTGTTACACGGTGAATTAAAGACGGATTTGAAAAATTGAAATTCCAAAATAGATCGAGAAATTAGCCTCGTTACAAAAAATCTGCCCGTTTGCACCAACGTTACTGCAAAGTGAAAAAAAAAGGTTTGTTATTATTGTTGTTGTTGTTATTTAGTATGTCTCCCTTCTGGTCGCCACGGCTGCTTTGATGTTTGACTTGTCTGTGCATGTTTTCCGATAGGAACCTGTCCAACGTGGAGGAGATCGGCACTTGCTCGTACATCAACCACATCATCAACATGACCACGCTCTACATTCAGCAGGTGAGTTTTCTCTCTGCTCGTTACATCACGTTGCCCTGACGACGGGAAGACCGTTCGTTAGTCGTGCTTTCTAAAGCATTGTTCGGACCGAATGAACACGACTCGGGTTAACACGAGATTTAAATGATGATGTTAGGGTTAGGAATATCTTCAATCGAGGACAGACTTCTATTGACTCGCATGTTTAAACTTTAAAATCCCATAACCTTTGTTATATATGGCATGTATTATATTCTGAATAGTCTGAATGAGGTGGAAAGTAGTGGAGTACAAATACTTCGTTACTGTACTTAAGTACATTTTTATGACCACTTTCTACTTCTTACATGTTGAACCCAAATACCTGTACTTTCTACTTCTCTCATGTTGAACTCAAATACCTGTACTTTCTACTTCTCACATGTTGAACTCAAATACCTGTACTTTCTACTTCTCACATGTTGAACTCAAATACCTGTACTTTCTACTTCTCACATGTTGAACCCAAATACCTGTACTTTCGACTTCTTACATGTTGAACTCAAATACCTGTACTTTCTACTTCTCACATATTCAACACAAATACCTGTACTTTCTACTTCGTATGTGTACTTCTACTTGAGTGAAGGATGTGTGTACTTGTGCCCTCTCGGGTAGATAATACTGTAGTAAATGTGTGTGTGTGTGTGTGTGTGTGTGTGTGTGTGTCTTGCAGCTGAAGAGCAAGACGAAGGAGAAGGAGATGGCCGACCAGAGCCAGGCGGAGGAGTTTGTCCGTCACGCGCTGGCGTTCTGCGAGAGCCTCTATGACCCGTATCGAAACTGGAGGCATCGAACCTGCGGGTAACAACGTCCTGCACAACAACAACAACAACAACAACAACAACAACAACGAGGTGTTGTCCATCTTGGTCTGGTGTCTTCTCTAAGCCGTGTTTCCCCCGCAGGCAGCAGCTGGGCACAGCGGAGCGGAGCAGACAGAAGTACAAAGCGGCGCCGCTCACTGTGGAGTTCGTTCCTTTCTTTTACCGTAAGTTCCCCGTTTGCAGTTCCGCCTCTCGCTCTCGCTCTCGCTCTCACGCCGCGTCGGTCGCATTCTGGAGAGACATCTTCAACGATTGGTGGAAGAAGTACTCAAATCAAACTCTGAGTACCAGAGTGTAGGGATACTCAATTTACCTCTGAATTGTAGTGGAGTAAATCTAGCTGCACCAAAGTCTCCTGCTGTTATCCAGGCAAACACTGTTATGATGGAGCTCGCCGTGTTTGGTTAGTATTTGCATTTCCTCGTTGGGTTTGGATTAGGAAACGAACAATCTCCTCTCCACTCCTCTCCTTGTTCCTCTCCACTCCTCTCCTTGTTCCTCTCCAATCCTCTCCTTGTTCCTCTCCACTCCTCTCCTTGTTCCTCTCCGTGTTCCTCTCCACTCCTCTCCTTGTTCCTCTCCGTGTTCCTCTCCAATCCTCTCCTTGTTCCTCTCCACTCCTCTCCTTGTTCCTCTCCACTCCTCTCCTTGTTCCTCTCCACTCCTCTCCTTGTTCCTCTCCGTGTTCCTCTCCACTCCTCTCCTTGTTCCTCTCCGTGTTCCTCTCCACTCCTCTCCGTGTTCCTCTTCACTCCTCTCCTTGTTCCTCTCCACTCCTCTCCTTGTTCCTCTCCACTCCTCTCCTTGTTCCTCTCCGTGTTCCTCTCCACTCCTCTCCTTGTTCCTCTCCTTGTTCCTCTCCAATCCTCTCCTTGTTCCTCTCCAATCCTCTCCTTGTCCCTCTCCACTCCTCTCCTTGTTCCTCTCCAATCCTCTCCTTGTCCCTCTCCACTCCTCTCCTTGTTCCTCTCCACTCCTCTCCTTGTTCCTCTCCACTCCTCTCCCTTTTCCTCTCCGTGTTCCTCTCCACTCCTCTCCTTGTTCCTCTCCACTCCTCTCCTTGTTCCTCTCCAATCCTCTCCTTGTTCCTCTCCAATCCTCTCCTTGTCCCTCTCCACTCCTCTCCTTGTTCCTCTCCACTCCCCTCCTTGTTCTTCTCCACTCCTCTATGTGTTCCTCTCCAATCCTCTCCTTGTTTCCTCTCCTAACTTCTAGTGTATCCTCCTTATTCACTCTCCTCTCCTTGTTTCCTCTCCTAACCTCTAGTGTATCCTCCTTATTTACTCTCCTCTCCTTGTTTCATCGCCTAACCTCTAGTGTATCCTCCTTATTTACTCTCCTCTCCTTGTTTCCTCTCCTAACCTCTAGTGTATCCTCCTTGTTGACTCTCCTCTCCGATAGGGAACGTTTTAAACGTGAGGGCGGCTGCTGTGGTTTCAAACCAAAGATAACATCCAGCCTGTGTGTATTTTGGACAGAACCAGTTTGTTTAGCTTTTCCTGTTCCAGCTCTTCAGTGTGTGTGTGTGTGTGTGTGTGTGTGTGTGTGTGTGTGTGTGTGTGTGTGTGTGTGTGTGTGTGTGTGTGTGTGTGTGTGTGTGTGTGTGTGTGTGTGTGTGTGTGTGTGTGTGTGTGTGTGTGTGTGTGTGTGTGTGTGTGTGTGTGTGTGTGTGTGTGTGTGTGTGTGTGTGTGTGTGTGTGTGTGTGTGTGTGTGGTGTGTGTGTGTGTGTGTGTGTGTGTGTGTGTGTGTGTGTGTGTGTGTGTGTGTGTGTGTGTGTGTGTGTGTGTGTGTGTGTGTGTGTGGTGTGTGTGTGTGTGTGTGTGTGTGTGTGTGTGTGTGTGTGTGTGTGTGGTTTCAGAGTGCTTCCAGGAGAGTGAGCACCTGAAGGAGAGTCTGAAATGCTGCCTGCTGCACCTGTTTGGAGCCATAGTAGCTGGCGACCAGGTAAACGTGGACCACCTGAAGGTTTCATGATCACACACACACACCTTATCGTCTCTCTGGGTGCGTTTGAAGAGACGCAGACAGTCAAATATCTTTGCATTAAAGTTCACGACCTATAGGAGTGTCCTCCTCTTACTTCCTCCTCTCCTCCTTCCTTTGCCCCAGAGGAACGCTCTGCTGGCCATCTCTCCGGCCACCATGGAGGTGTTGGTGCGTGTGTTGTCCGACTGCTCGATGGGCAGCTGCTCCTCAGAGGAAGGAGAGGACTGGGACAGCGAAGCGCCCGACAGAAAGGCTCTTCTGACGCTAGCCTGCCTTCGAGAAGTGGTTCAGCGTCTCCTGGCCGCCAGCTCCGACCAGAGGCAGGTGGAGATCGCCTCGGTGCTGGAGAACTACTTCAAGCTGCTGAACTCGGACCCGGCGGCCATCGTTGCTTCTCAACAACAACAACAACAACAACAACAGCAGCAGCAGCAGAAACAGCAAGCGAAGGCTCGAGTCCCGACACTCGGACGGCACTGGGAGAGCAGATTCGTGGCGCTGCAAGTGAACATGCTGGGTAGGGGCTCCGTAGACACTCGCATGAGATCTCCAGCTGCTGTATTTAGTTGTATAATGATCTCCGTAAGTAAACAAAACAACCTCTAACCCTTTAATAGCACTCAGGACCGGGCCGCACGACTTTGGGAATAATCCAATTGCAATTTTTCTGACAGATATTTCGATTTGTGATATTTGTTTTTAAGCGACCCAACGGAGGTTTATCGTAAAATGCGGCCATGTCTCCGGCTAGGAAGGTCGTCCCGTCTCTAGCGCCCGAGCTACGAGTGAAAGAACTAAACGTACATGAAACTTCCGTTGCTTTAAAGTCGAGCTTCAGTTTCAGACTCACCCTGTGATAGAAACACGTGATGGAGCGTCACTGACCTGACCCAGAAAGCATCTGAAGCTCCACTGGAAGCCATCTGGAAAGGGCAGGCACCTTCAAAGATACCTGGCTGGTGATTGGATCAATCTGTCCATCACCTGCTATCATGGGCCACTTCTGATTGGTTAACAAAGGCTGGTACATGTGGAGCTCAGCACTTCTGATTGGTTAACAAAGGCTGGTACATGTGGAGCTCAGCACTTCTGATTGGTTAACAAAGGCTGGTACACGTGGAGCTCAGCACTTCTGATTGGTTAACAAAGGCTGGTACATGTGGAGCTCGGCACTTCTGATTGGTTAACAAAGGCTGGTACATGTGGAGCTCAGCACTTCTGATTGGTTAACAAAGGCTGGTACATGTAGAGCACATCACTTCTGATTGGTTAACAAAGGCTGGTACATGTGGAGCTCGGCACTTCTGATTGGTTAACAAAGGCTGGTACATGTGGAGCACAGCGCTTCTGATTGGTTAACAAAGGCTGGTACATGTGGAGCACAGCACTTCTGATTGGTTAACAAAGGCTGGTACACGTAGAGCTCAGCACTTCTGATTGGTTAACAAAGGCTGGTACATGTGGAGCTCGGCACTTCTGATTGGTTAACAAAGGCTGGTACATGTGGAGCTCGGCATGACAACTGAACGCTGCTTTTCCACGGGGGTTAAACAAAGTTCCATCGTATCTTAAACGTGACGTGTTCTCCTCTCGTTCTCCCAGACACCATCAGGGAGATGTTCCTGTGCTCGGACAGACCCGTCCTTCAAGCCATCTTCCTCAATAGCAACTGCTTCGAGCATCTGGCGCGCCTTCTGCAGAACAGCAAGGTAACCGCACGGGGCTTTCATCTGAACGTAACCGGGGGGGTTGAGTGCGAGTGGATAGAATGCTTCTGCTCCAGAACTGGGTCCAAGGGAACGCCTTTATTCCAGATAATTACATGCTGTATCTGAAACGAGACCACAAGGATGCTTGTCGTTAGATTTCATCTTCCTTATTTACTCTCCTCTCCTTGTTTCCTCTCCTAACCTCTAGTGTATCCTCCTTATTCACTCTCCTGTTCTTGTTTCCTCTCCTAACCTCTAGTGTATCCTCCTTATTTACTCTCCTCTCCTTGTTTCCTCGCCTAACCTCTAGTGTATCCTCCTTATTTACTCTCCTCTCCTTGTTTCCTCTCCTAACCTCTAGTGTATCCTTCTTATTTACTCTCCTGTTCTTGTTTCCTCTCCTAACCTCTAGTGTATCCTCCTTATTTACTCTCCTGTTCTTGTTTCCTCTCCTAACCTCTAGTGTATCCTCCTTATTAACTCTCCTCTCCTTGTTTCCTCTCCTAACCTCTAGTGTATCCTCCTTATTTACTCTCCTGTTCTTGTTTCCTCTCCTAACCTCTAGTGTATCCTCCTTATTCACTCTCCTGTTCTTGTTTCCTCTCCTAACCTCTAGTGTATCCTCCTTATTTACTCTCCTCTCCTTGTTTCCTCTCCTAACCTCTAGTGTATCCTCCTTATTTACTCTCCTGTTCTTGTTTCCTCTCCTAACCTCTAGTGTATCCTCCTTATTTACTCTCCTCTCCTTGTTTCCTCGCCTAACCTCTAGTGTATCCTCCTTATGAACTCTCCTGTTCTTGTTTCCTTTCCTAACCTCTAGTGTATCCTCCTTATTTACTCTCCTCTCCTTGTTTCCTCGCCTAACCTCTAGTGTATCCTCCTTATTCACTCTCCTGTTCTTGTTTCCTCTCCTAACCTCTCGTGTATCCTCATTATTTACTCTCCTCTCCTTGTTTCCTCTCCTAACCTCTAGTGTATCCTCCTTATTCACTCTCCTGTTCTTGTTTCCTCTCCTAACCTCTAGTGTATCCTCCTTATTTACTCTCCTGTTCTTGTTTCCTCTCCTAACCTCTAGTGTATCCTCCTTATTCACTCTCCTGTTCTTGTTTCCTCTCCTAACCTCGAGTGTATCCTCCTTATTCACTCTCCTGTTCTTGTTTCCTCTCCTAACCTCTAGTGTATCCTCCTTATTCACTCTCCTGTTCTTGTTTCCTCTCCTAACCTCTAGTGTATCCTCCTTATGAACTCTCCTGTTCTTGTTTCCTCTCATAACCTCTAGTGTATCCTCCTTATTTACTCTCCTCTCCTTGTTTCCTCTCCTAACCTCTAGTGTATCCTCCTTATTCACTCTCCTGTTCTTGTTTCCTCTCCTAACCTCTAGTGTATCCTCATTATTTACTCTCCTGTTCTTGTTTCTTCTCCTAACCTCTAGTGTATCCTCCTTATTCACTCTCCTGTTCTTGTTTCCTCTCCTAACCTCTAGTGTATCCTCCTTATTTACTCTCCTGTTCTTCTTTCATCTCCTAACCTCTAGTGTATCCTCCTTATTAACTCTCCTCTCCTTGTTTCCTCTCCTAACCTCGAGTGTATCCTCCTTATTCACTCTCCAGTTCTTGTTTCCTCTCCTAACCTCTAGTGTATCCTCCTTATTTACTCTCCTGTTCTTGTTTCATCTCCTAACCTCTAGTGTATCCTCCTTATTAACTCTCCTCTCCTTGTTTCCTCTCCTAACCTCTAGTGTATCCTCCTTATTTACTCTCCTGTTCTTGTTTCCTCTCCTAACCTCTAGTGTATCCTCCTTATTTACTCTCCTGTTCCTGTTTCCTCTCCTAACCTCTAGTGTATCCTCCTTATTTACTCTCCTGTTCTTGTTTCCTCTCCTAACCTCTAGTGTATCCTCCTTATTTACTCTCCTGTTCTTGTTTCCTCTCCTAACCTCTAGTGTATCCTCCTTATTTACTCTCCTGTTCTTGTTTCCTCGCCTAACCTCTAGTGTATCCTCCTTATTTACTCTCCTCTCCTTGTTTCCTCTCCTAACCTCTAGTGTATCCTCCTTATTTACTCTCCTGTTCTTGTTTCCTCTCCTAACCTCTTGTGTATCCTCCTTATTCACTCTCCTGTTCTTGTTTCCTCTCCTAACCTCTAGTGTATCCTCCTTATTCACTCTCCTGTTCTTGTTTCCTCTCCTAACCTCTAGTGTATCCTCCTTATTCACTCTCCTGTTCTTGTTTCCTCTCCTAACCTCTAGTGTATCCTCCTTATTTACTCTCCTGTTCTTGTTTCCTCTCCTAACCTCTAGTGTATCCTCCTTATTTACTCTCCTGTTCTTGTTTCCTCTCCTAACCTCTAGTGTATCCTCCTTATTCACTCTCCTGTTCTTGTTTCCTCTCCTAACCTCTAGTGTATCCTCCTTATTCACTCTCCTGTTCTTGTTTCCTCTCCTAACCTCTAGTGTATCCTCCTTATTTATTCTCCTGTTCTTGTTTCCTCTCATAACCTCTAGTGTATCCTCCTTATTTACTCTCCTCTCCTTGTTTCCTCTCCTAACCTCTAGTGTATCCTCCTTATTTACTCTCCTGTTCTTGTTTCCTCTCCTAACCTCTAGTGTATCCTCCTTATTTACTCTCCTGTTCTTGTTTCCTCTCCTAACCTCTAGTGTATCCTCCTTATTCACTCTCCTGTTCTTGTTTCCTCTCCTAACTTCTAGTGTATCCTCCTTATTGACTCTCCTGTTCTTGTTTCCTCTCCTAACCGGGGGGGTTGAGTGCGAGTGGATAGAATGCTTCTGCTCCAGAACTGGGTCCAAGGGAACGCCTTTATTCCAGATAATTACATGCTGTATCTGAAACGAGACCACAAGGATGCTTGTCGTTAGATTTCATCTTCCTTATTTACTCTCCTCTCCTTGTTTCCTCTCCTAACCTCTAGTGTATCCTCCTTATTCACTCTCCTGTTCTTGTTTCCTCTCCTAACCTCTAGTGTATCCTCCTTATTAACTCTCCTCTCCTTATTTCCTCTCCTAACCTCTAGTGTATCCTCCTTATTTACTCTCCTGTTCTTGTTTCCTCTCCTAACCTCTAGTGTATCCTCCTTATTTACTCTCCTCTCCTTGTTTCCTCTCCTAACCTCTAGTGTATCCTCCTTATTTACTCTCCTGTTCTTGTCGTTAGATTCCATCTCCCCTGCAGTCTGTATTTCTGTCGTTAAGGACGTTTGCATCGTATGATTCAAGGACTCGCAGTGCAGTAGTCCGCTTGTTTGCACTCGACTGTCATAAAGGGGAAAACGGAAGAAAATAGAACACTGATATACACTCAAAGGCAGCAATGATTACAATGTAACTCGAGTGCACATTCAGGCAGACGATGAAGTAGGAGATGGAGCTAAAGCATAATAGAATATGGTTACAAACAGATGGCGAATACATTTCGTTTTATCTCGGAGGAGCCTTTTGCCCACCGTGCATGTTGACCTCCAACACGGTGACCTCTGCTGAGGGTCATGGCTTTTAACCTTTCAACTCTCCCACACTCACGCCATCTCCCCCTCCCACCTTGCACCACTCCCCCCTTGTTTCTCTTTCTATGAACCCCCTGCTGTGCTGACGTGTGTGTGTGTGTGTGTGTGTGTGTGTCAGCTGGTTAATGCTAGGTGCACGGCGGCAGACAAGGACCAGAAAGATATAACCAACAACAGGTTACAGACAGGAGAGAGGGACACTCAGGTACTGCCGGGAAAAAGACCCTCCTCACCTACACCACCTTCAGAGCCATGTGGCCAATCCACAGCAAGACCCTGCTTTGTCTCGTATAATCATTTGCAATAGAGCGGTGCAGGGACGAGTCCTAAAACCAGGAAGTGAGTCAGCATTTCTCCACTTCCTGTTCCCTCGTCTCAGAGCCAATGGGATCTCTCCGTAGGGTTCGAGTCCTAAAACCAGGAAGTGAGTCAGCATTTCTCCACTTCCTGTTCCCTCGTCTCAGAGCCAATGGGATCTCTCCGTAGGGTTCGAGTCCTAAAACCAGGAAGTGAGTCAGCATTTCTCCACTTCCTGTTCCCTCGTCTCAGAGCCAATGGGATCTCTCCGTGGGGTTCGAGTCCTAAAACCATTTCTCCACTTCCTGTTCCCTCGTCTCAGAGCCAATGGGATCCCTCCGTGGGGTTCGAGTCCTAAAACCATTTCTCCACTTCCTGTTCCCTCGTCTCAGAGCCAATGGGATCTCTCCGTAGGGTTTAGGAAACTATCTGAACTAAGGTCTGAGGTCGAGACGCGTGGAAGAGACGGATCACGTTTTGTTGCTCATAAACTACATGTCCCACAATGCATCTCGTTTTGTGACATGCGCACTGAAGACACTAAGTTCACTAAGTTATTATCCTATCCGATAATAATCCAATTCAGAGGCAATGATGTAATATAATACATTATATTAAATATATATTATATATTTATATACAACCGGCCCTTTGAGTGCGACCTTAATGCGAATGTAGCCCGCGATGAAATTGAGTTTGACACCCCTGATTTAGAGTCTGTATGTTTGAATCTGTCGGCGTGACGTCGAAGCCGTGGCTGTAGCTCCTTTATAGCATCACGTTAGCATTTTGCTTCTGGCCAGTCGATTTACGTTTCGAACATTATAAAAGCATGTGGAGATTATCCGGCTGAACGAAACGTGCATCCATCAAACCGGTTTGGTTTCCACGGATCGTATTTTGAGCTATCTTCCCTAAATGCTATGGAGAAATCCCGTTGCTTTTTTGTCGAGGGAACCCGCCGCTTCCGTCCGGGTCCACGCGTCATCCCCGCACCGCTCCATTGGCTCACCGGTTGTTAGTGTCATTTAATTACATCTCTAATTATTTAAAATAAGACTTTAACTTCCAGTTTTTTGCAAGCGACAGTACATATGCCCCCAAAATATTTCACTTCACTTTAAGATGTGTGAATGGAAGTGGGTTTGACAGATCAGAAATCTCCCTTTTCCAGGCATGCCCTTCCGACTCCTATCCCGTCTCCTATCTCCTATCCCTATTCCCTTAGGGGAAAATATCACTTATTAATTATGCTACTTTTGCCTATTCTAAAAACAAGATATCCAGTCAAATATTCCTCCCGAGTCTTCGAGTTGTCAACTCTTGTATAAAAGCAGATGTCGTGGAAAAATGCTCCAGATGAAAATGGGTACGATTCCAAAACCAGAATCGACCCACTTTCCCGAATGACTTGCCTCCTTGCTGTGGAGTGACCACGCTGCCTCTTTCACACGTCATGTAATTCTGATTTAATTGACATTTTCGGTTTTCCTCGAGCACTCCCCCCCCCCATAACCACAGTCCCTCTCCAGCTGGTCCAAGGCTCTCCGTTCAACCCAAAGGAAAAGCCGTTCAGAGACACGAGCAGGACAGAGCTGGATGGAGACGTGTGGATTTATCATTTGGCTTGTGTTCGATGGGTTGCATGCTTTGTTTGAGGGGAAATACGTCTATTTTCTGTGTGTACGTTATCGTTAATTATGACGGCAATCAAAAGGCCTGCTATTGTCGTTGAGACGCCCCTTTGTTACGTCTACTGTAACGGCCCGTCCGCACTACGGCTTCGACGGCTTCAAAAACGGCTTCCAACGCGTCTGCCCGTTCGCTTTGAATGGGGCAGACGTCGCTTTTCGCCGCACTGCATTGTGGGAAGCGGGGCGGAGCTGTCCTGGCGGCTGCAAACGTTGAGCAACGTTCGACTTCTGAAGCTTCTGAAGCTTTCGGTGGAAGCGTCAGCCAATCGAATCATACGCCAGGACGAGCTCTAGCCAATCAAACCGCTGCTTGTGTGTCGGGGGGCGGGAGACTTTGAAGCCGTCGTGTGGACGGGCCGTTGCATCGACTGCAGTCTTTCAACGATTTTACTCACTTTTACACTAATTGAATCCAACTCCAAGGAATCTACTCGGGTTTCCCTTTTATCCCCCAAATGAGTTCCTTTCATCGTGTGCAAACATTTCACCGTGAATGTGGCTTTGGCTCGTCTGCATGCGGCGTTCATCTGGAGCACATGAGAGGAGATGTGTGTCCGATCAACGTTCTCTGAAAGCTATATATGGATTTGGTTATTGACGAGCGTGGTTTTGTCTTCAGGTGTTTCAAGGGCGACTCGACTCCCTCGCTGTCGCCACAATCAAAGCCCTCACGACGGTGATGCACAAATCGCCAGCTGCCAAGGTAACGGACTCACGCACAGGTAGAAACGAGCAGGTAGCTTGAAATGCATCCTCTGCTTTTGACCGAGGTGACTGCAATGAACAAAAACAACGTTCTTTTGACCGTTCACTAACAACGAGGGTATCGTCTAATCGAGGTGCCGTGTAATCGAGTTTGTGTATTCTTCACTTTCTGCAGGAGGTGTTCAAGGAGAGGATCGGTTACCATCACCTGTACGAAGTGCTCACCTCTCTGGGCCAGCCGTCGCAGCACCTCCTCAAAGAGCTGATGAACATGGTGAGCGACGTTTCAGGGTGTCGAGTGAAGGCTGCTCCAGAGCCACCATTTCAAGCATGCTACGTCATCGAGTGCCGCCGAAGGACCGTTCCAATGTCCGGCATACTTGGAAGTCTACCGAGCCCGGCGTGCTTCGTTTTGGAGACATTTCGAGGCTGCACATGCGGAGACTCCGCGGTCTTGAAATGCAAGGCGGGGGCCTCTCGTGTGACGCACACTCGCTCGCCTGTTCCACTCTTCGTTTTCCGAAATGCCAGGAAGGAGTCTTGCCTCGCTTCTGAAGCAAGACGCTCGGAACACATGTGCTACCAAGCAAGCGTCCTCGACATTGAGAGACACCCTCGGTGTCTTGGTTTTGAATGGAGAATCGTGTTTTAAACCGTCATTGGTTGCCTTTAACCTCTTAGAGTATTTATTGATTAGAGATGCACGATATTGGTTTTTTGAAACCGATACCGATAACTTCCTGCTTCTCAAGACCGATAATAATATAAATATATATATATATTAAATGTACCTGTAGTTTTTGCACACCTGGTTAAATGACGAACTAGCCGACTGAATCCTTTATCTTCGCCCGAGGGAGAAGGGCTGGTCGTCAAGCGCCATCGTTTCTATGATGAAGTTTTAGCCCCGGGGTCGTCTCTGGCAAACGTCTTGCCTTTCTCCAAAGCCTCGTGGAGAGGTGAAAGCCCCGGTGCCTTTGCAGCTGGCTTTGGATTCGCCGCTAGTTTAGCAGCGCAGGCGTCCTCGTACGCTTTGAACACACCATCGTAGCCATGGCGATGTTTCAGGCGACTGATCAGGTTGGAAGTATTATAGCTCGTTGCCTTCTCCCCTCCTCGTGGAACTTCGATAGCAAGCGAACTATCTAACTCTGAAACTCTGAAGTAGTCCCATGCTACCGACGACATGTTTGTTCACTGTCCTGGCTTCACGGCCGCACGCCGTTTACGTCATAATTCCTAATATCGGGCCGATAGTTATCGTGCACCACTAGCTTGTACTTGGGTGTTTCGTGAAAGACGCCCTTAAATAATCTCTTATCTTAATCTCTTAAATGATGTATTGAATTGTACGGTGTCCTTGGGTGGCTTGCAAGGCCTCTTCAAAGGTCCCTATCACGCAAAATGCACTTTTTGATGTCTTATATTTACATACATAAATATGTGTCCCCTGTGTCAGTAGACTCTCAAAGTGTCCGAAAATACAGCCCTTTTGTGCCCCTTGAACAAAATGTGTTGAATTGTTTCGGTCTTTGTTTAGCATTCAACCTCTGTGTGTTCCTGTGCAGGCGGTGGAGGGGGAGCACACCTCCGTGGGGCTGCTGGGCATCAGTAACGTGGATCCTCTCCTCCTGCTGGTCCAGTGGCTCCCAGAGCTCGATTCCTCGGAGCAGCAGCTCTTCACGTCCGATTGGCTGCGGCGCCTCAGCTGTTTGAACCGCCAAACCCGCGCCACGTGTGTAAACGCCGCCATGGTGATGCGAGCGCTTTCTGGATTGGAAAGCCATCGGCTACTAAACCGATCCTGCGCCGAGAGTCTTTTTGTGCTCGTGGGTTCGCTGGGTTCCCAGTCTTTGAGCGCCAAAGAACTCCTGGGACTCCTACGCCTCCTCAGACCTCACGAGTCCAATGAAGCTCACCCGTATGTGGGTCCTGCTCTCCGGTCGCTGCTGGCCATGGTGAGGAAGCAGGGCCTGGAGAGCGCCATGCAGTATTTTGATTTGTCGCCCAGCATGGCGGGCATCGTGGTTCCGACGGTGCAGCGATGGCCCGGTGTCGCGTTCAGCTTCATCGCCTGGCTGTCGCTGGATCAGGACCAGCTGGGGCCAATGAGCAAGGACAAGAGGAAGCAG
>CM070499.1:2762172-2828761 GCA_036324585.1 Champsocephalus esox
GAAAATGTTTCAAAGGGGGTACATTACTGAAAACAGTTTGAGAAGCCCTGCACTTCACAAGGACTTGAATTATATCAATTTATGTGCACCCTTAAACGCTCCCATCTTATGCCGCTCCCTTACTGAGGTTTGCTGTTGTTTCCGGGCAGGATATGATCAACTGTGTGGGCGGGGTGCTGGTGCTCATCCCCGTTCTGGAGCAGCTGTCCCTGATCACTCCGGATCAACAAACCATTGATCCTGGATCAGATTTCATCACGCCGGATGTGACCACGCCGGCAGACGGTGATTGGGTCATCCTCCCGTCCAATAGGGCTTCAGGTGTGCACATTATATGTATCTTTTAACAGACTAATGCCAGAAATTAGATTTTAAGCGTCAGTTTGCACGTACTACTTTAAAGCATGTGTGTCTCTTGGCGTAGAGAAGGGGAATTATTTACCGAATGATTTAAAGGGCTGTTTGTTTCAGAAAATGTATAAAGAAAGTGTACTTTTGAATGTGTTCTAGTTTCATGTTTCAGTATAAGCGTCTGTGACTGAAAGAATATTGCTTTTATTGAATTGTTATGGTTATTTCTTCTCCCTGCTCCTTTCCACCATGCGAAGTGTACATGTAAAACAAATAAATGCATATATCAAATCTCAGTTTCTCCACATGGAGGAAATAAAGTGTACTTTGGGTGGGCTCCACTTGTACATTTGATAGGACATGGGAAGTTTGAAACTGTGTACCAACTAAGGTCCTGAGGGTCATTACAAACCTGAAAATTCAAAATGCAAATTCCAGGCCCTGGAAAACAATATCTTTCCCAAAGTTTTGGAAATGTAACTAAAGTTGCATCAAATATAATTTATATTTTATCTAATCGCCGAAATGGTAATATTATAATGATAATACATACTGTATGGTGTAGTAATGAGACGTACAATGGCATTTCACTGTCGAGGTGTTTTGCTGGTGAGAGATTTTAGTAGAAGCTCGTAAGCCTATAGGCGCATTCACACCGCAGCACCCACAAAGGTTTACTCTGTAGTTCTCATGAACTAAGTACAGATCGCGTTCACACCGGAAAAAGTCCCTGGGGGAGGATTAGGCAAATGGAGCTGCTGACGTCACTTCTTCTTCTTCTTCTGCTTTGGGTTTACTGGCAGGCCGCAAACCACTTCACGGCGTATACTGCCGCCCGGAGTCCCCGGCCGGAAGTCCCCGGAGTTGGGGAAGGCTTCAGTAGCAGCTGCTGGGAGTCCCAGCAGCTGCTACTGAAGCCTTCCGAGTAAATCGCCAGAGCGCCGACACCTCCTCATCTCCACCGCTCCCATGTTTTATTGTGTGTTGTCATAAGTTAGTCTCTCTGCGTTTCTGCACTGGGCTAATGCTAATGCTAATAATGCTAACGCGAGGATAATAAAATGGCGGCTTCACAAAGCTTTTTGGGAGTTTGACGGGGCGTGGTTTGCAATCCGCCAGCCAATCAGACATAGGAACCTTTTTCTCCCTCGAAAGTCCCTGCTCTCTAGCAGGGACTTTCGAGCGGGTAAAAAGGTTCTCATGAACTAATTTTAGGACCGGCTCTTTTTGGTGTGAACGCGACAAAAGAGTTCTCATGAACCTTTGTGGGAAAAGTACTGCGGTGTGAATGCGCCTTATGTGGCGGGGTTGGAATTGTTCGAAACATGGCCTAGTCGGTCGTTTTAAGCTCAAAACAACTTTCTTTTTAGCAGCAACAAAAGAAATGGCGAACCAGCACAACTTCAACGACAAAATAAAAGTCCAAAATAGGCCTTCATTTCTTCCGAGCGACACAGTCCAAAAAAAGGAACCAACACCGTCCCTTTTGACCCCATAGCCCCTCCCACAGGCTCGCCGTCAGCCGGTGACACGATCGACTCAAATCCACATTTCAACAAAAGAATCCGACCCGAACATAAACGGGTTAACCCCCTCTGAACATAATCATTCCCCGTAATTAAACAAACGTAAAATAAATAAGAAATGGCAAGGTTCATGTCAGTGGCGGAGATGCAGACCTTATTTTCCTGTTCCATGTTCAAATAAACCATGTTCAGTGGAACCGCTGAAAGGTCATGATAAATTAGGTAAAGGTCACGGAGAAGTCATTGGTGAGAAAGTGAATGAACCCTGGTGTACTCTTCCCTAAAGCCCCCGTCACACGATAAAGGAAATGTTCAAATTCGGCTGTGACCGTAGCAACGGGCCGTTCGTGAGGGCGTCTGAAGCCATCGTGTGACCGCCGGTGGAGTTTCTCAGGCTCCGGCAGCAACTTCGTGAGCGGCAACTTCGTAAGGCACTCGTGAGGGCATCTCGTCCAGTCGAGTCATCTTCGTGTTATCATCGGTGCTTTCGCCCTCACTCTGATCGGGGCGAATGCCCGATGGCACCGAGGATAACACGATGCCCTCACGATGGCCGTACGAAGGGCAACATGGACACACGAGTTCAACACGAAAATGAACCTTCTCGAGGTCCTTCGGCTATTTGTTGGCATGCCAACGATTTTGCCACCGCTCACGAAGTTGCTGCCGGAGCCTGAGAGACTCCACCGGCGGTCAGACGAAGGCTTAGATGCCCTCACGAACGGCCCGATGCTACGATCACAGCCGAATTTGAACGTTTCCTTTATCGTGCGTCCATCGGGTTGTACACATATTATGTAAACAACCCAATTTGTGTTGGGATAAAAAAAGGATACGATATACTATTTTGAAGGCAGGAAGTTGTTGTTGCTATGGAAACAACATGACGGAGAAAACGTAATATCTTCTACACATAAAGACGGAGAAAGTGAAGAACAAAGTCTGAAGATATCAGTGCAGTATCATAGTACTGTAACACAATTGTTTGTGTTACTTTCGTTGCAGTTGTACGTCTTAAATGTAATTAAATGTAAATGTTGCCTTCGTGTGTGGTTCGGGGCCATCTTCGTGCGAAATTCAATTCAATTTCGGGACAGTGTGACGGGAGCTTAACAGATTCATCATCATCATTTTGTTAACTGAATTAGAACAGATTTATAGGTCAACTATAACATTTATCTCGACTTTTGTTGTTTCCACCATCTGTTTGTCTATCATTTAAAAAGGTTTGTGTTGTTATCTCAGTATAGCTATGAGACATTAGCACTTCTGATGAAACCATTGCATTATCATCTGTTGCTGCAGAGGCCCGTCTGGAGAAGAATCTGGTGGCCACCTTCCTGTTGGTGCTGAAGCATTTCCTGCAGAGGCACCTCATCAACCAGGAGAATCTGCTGCACTCGCACGGAGTCGGTACCGTGGGAGCGCTGCTGCAGAAGGTCGGTTTCATTTCCTCGGCACGTTTCACTGTAGAGCCTTTTCAGATCTACGTGCATCGCTTTCGTCGTCCTTGCACTGATTGCCCCGTTTCTTGACAGCAAACCAGTTTTAAATATGAAATGCTGATAATGATTAACCTCAGAAGACTGAATACTCCAGAAACCTCAATCCAATCCATACCTGCGCTTTAACTTTACTTTCAAAGCCCTCCACCATCTGCCCCTACCTCACTGACCTCCTCACCCTCTACCAACCACCCCGGTCCCTCAGATTCACCTCAGCCGGTTTGCTTTCCACCCCCAAGGCCAGACTCCGGAGCTTCGGGGACAGAGCCTTCTCTGTGGCTCTGGAACCCCCTCCCCCAAGATCTCCGTGAGTCTGAGCCCCTCACCCTGTTCCAGTCCCGCCTCAAAACCCACCTCTTCAACTCTGTATATCCATAAGCCCCGCCCCCCTCTTAACTCTGTATATCCATAAGCCGCGCCCCCTCTTAACTCTGTATATCCATAAGCCCCGCCCCTCTCAACTCTGTATATCCATAAGCCCCGCCCCTCTCAACTCTGCATATCCATAAGCCCCGCCCCCTCTTAACTCTGTATATCCATAAGCCCCGCCCCCTCTTAACTCTGTATATCCATAAGCCCCGCCCCCTCTTAACTCTGTATATCCATAAGCCCCGCCCCTCTCAACTCTGTATATCCATAAGCCCCGCCCCTCTTAACTCTGTATATCCATAAGCCCCGCCCCCCTCTTAACTCTGTATATCCATAAGCCGCGCCCCCTATTAACTCTGTATATCCATAAGCCCCGCCCCTCTCAACTCTGTATATCCATAAGCCCCGCCCCCTCTTAACTCTGTATATCCATAAGCCCCGCCCCCTCTTAACTCTGTATATCCATAAGCCCCGCCCCCTCTCAACTCTGTATATCCATAAGCCCCGCCCCCCTCTTAACTCTGTATATCCATAAGCCCCGCCCCCTCTTAACTCTGTATATCCATAAACCCCGCCCCCCTCTTAACTCTGTATATCCATAAGCCCCGCCCCTCTCAACTCTGTATACCCATAAGCCCCGCCCCCTCTTAACTCTGTATATCCATAAGCCCCGCCCCCCTCTTAACTCTGTATATCCATAAGCCCCGCCCCTCTCAACTCTGTATATCCATAAGCCCCGCCCCCCTCTTAACTCTGTATATCCATAAGCCCCGCCCCCCTCTTAACTCTGTTTATCCATAAGCCCCGCCCCCCTCTTAACTCTCTATATCCATAAGCCGCGCCCCCTCTTAACTCTGTATATCCATAAGCCCCGCCCCTCTCAACTCTGTATATCCATAAGCCCCGCCCCCTCTTAACTCTGTATATCCATAAGCCCCGCCCCCTCTTAACTCTGTATATCCATAAGCCCCGCCCCCCTCTTAACTCTGTATATCCATAAGCCCCGCCCCTCTCAACTCTGCATATCCATAAGCCCCGCCCCCCTCTTAACTCTGTATATCCATAAGCCCCGCCCCTCTCAACTCTGTATATCCATAAGCCCCGCCCCTCTCAACTCTGTATATCCATAAGCCCCGCCCCCTCTTAACTCTGTATATCCATAAGCCCCGCCCCCTCATAACTCTGTATCCATAAGCCCCGCCCCCTTTCAATCAACTTCCTCCCGACTGCTTTTCTGTTTGGTTTTGTTTGTCTGCCCTCCCTCCCAAATGTAAAGCGACTTTGGGTTCAAGAAGAGCGCAATAGAAATAAAATACATTATTATTATTAATAAATAAGAGTCCACAGAGACTCTGATTAAAAGAAAGGCACAGCAGCTGCTCTGAGAAAGTAACCGCGCCCTGTGAAGTTATTTGTGTGTGTGTGTGTGTGTGTGGTGTGTGTGTGTGTAGCTGCCAGCAGGTCACGTGGATGTCAGCGTTCTGGTTGCCGTGCAGCTGCTGATCGAACAGGTGACGTTCGAGAAGAACCACGCTCTGCTGCTGCAGCTTCACACACACCTGCTGTTCAACTTCAACATCTGGAACAAAGGAGACTTCCCTCTGCGCATAGGTGTGTGTGTGGTGTGTGTGACTGTGTGTGTGTGTGTGTGGGAGAGAGACTGTGTGTGTGTGTGAGACTGTGTGTGAGAGAGAGAGAGACTGTGTGTGTGTGTGTGGGAGAGAGACTGTGTGTGTGAGAGAGAGAGACTGTGTGTGTGTGTGTGGGAGAGAGACTGTGTGTGTGAGAGAGAGAGACTGTGTGTGTGTGTGTGGGAGAGAGACTGTGTGTGTGAGAGAGACTGTGTGTGTGTGTGTGACTGTGTGTGTGTGTGTGACTGTGTGTGTGTGTGTGTGAGAGAGAGACTGTGTGTGTGTGTGTGTGTGTGTGTGGGAGAGAGACTGTGTGTGTGTGTGAGAGAGAATGTGTGTGTGTGTGTGTGTGTGTGTGTGTGTGTGTGTGAGACTGTGTGTGTGTGTGTCTGTGTGTGTGTGAGACTGTGTGTGTGTGTGTGAGAGAGAGAGACTGTGTGTGTGTGTGTGGGAGAGAGACTGTGTGTGTGTGTGTGAGAGAGACTGTGTGTGTGTGTGTGTGTGTGTGTGTGTGTGAGAGAGACTGTGTGTGTGTGTGACTGTGTGGGAGAGAGACTGTGTGTGTGTGTGTGTGGGAGAGAGACTGTGTGTTTGTGTGTGTGTGTGAGAGAGACTGTGTGTGTGTGTGTGACTGTGTGTGTGTGAGACTGTGTGTGTGTGTGTGTGTGTGTGTGTGTGTGTGTGTGTGTGTGTGTGTGTGTGTGTGTGTGTGTGTGTGTGTGTGTGTGTGTGTGTGTGTGTGTGTGTGTGTGTGTGTGTGTGTGTGTGTGTGAGAGTGTGTGTGTGACTTGTCCCCCTTTGTCTCCGTGAAGGTCATATCCAGTACATGTCCACCGTCATCAAAGACAACAGGAAGCTGTTCAGAAAGAAATATGGAGTTCAGTTTCTTTTGGACACGATGCGCCTTTACTACGGGTGAGGCTCCGCTCCTCGACGTGCGTCCTGTCCGACACGCGTGGAAGTATTGTCTCTTTACCAATGATATGCCCTCAGGAAGAACAGCCAGAGAGACGGGGATCTGAGCGAGGATGACGTTCGGACCGTCCGGGCGTCTCTCTGCGGACTCATCAAGTACTACATCAGCAAGGGCATGTCTCAGGAGGAGATGCACGGCATTCTGGGATACATCGCCGCCATTGGAGACGAGGACCAGGTAGAGCGGGGCCGGGGGCCTTTGAGTACTCTGAGTACTTCTACTCCTACTGAAGTACACGATCTGAGTACTTCTACTCTGACTGAAGTACACGATCTGAGTACTTCTACTCTTACTGAAGTACACAATCTGAGTGCTTCTACTTTTACTGAAGTACACGATCTGAGTACTTCTACTTTTACTGAAGTACACAATCTGAGTACTTCTACTTTTACTGAAGTACACGATCTGAGTACTTCTACTTTTACTGAAGTACACGATCTGAGTACTTATACTCTTACTGAAGTACACGATCTGAGTACCTCTACTCTTACTGAAGTACACGATCTGAGTACTTCTACTCTTACTGAAGTACACGATCTGAATGCTTCTACTCTTACTGAAGTACACGATCTGAGTACTTCTACTCTTACTGAAGTACACGATCTGAGTACTGCTACTCTTACTGAAGTACACGATCTGAGTACTTCTACTTATACTGAAGTACACGATCTGAGTGCTTCTACTTTTACTGAAGTACACGATCTGAGTACTTCTACTCTTACTGAAGTACACGATCTGAGTACTTCTACTTTTACTGAAGTACACGATCTGAGTGCTTCTACTTTTACTGAAGTACACGATCTGAGTACTTCTACTTTTACTGAAGTACACGATCTGAGTACTTCTACTTTTACTGAAGTACACGATCTGAGTACTTCTACTCTTACTGAAGTACACAATCTGAGTACTTCTACTTTTACTGAAGTACACGATCTGAGTGCTTCTACTTTTACTGAAGTACACGATCTGAGTACTTCTACTTTTACTGAAGTACACGATCTGAGTACTTCTACTTTTACTGAAGTACACGATCTGAGTACTTCTACTTTTACTGAAGTACACGATCTGAGTACTTCTACTTTTACTGAAGTACACGATCTGAGTGCTTCTACTTTTACTGAAGTACACGATCTGAGTACTTCTACTCCTACTGAAGTACACGATCTGAGTACTTCTACTCCTACTGAAGTACACGATCTGAGTACTTCTACTCCTACTGAAGTACAAGATCTGAGTACTTCTACTCTTACTGAAGTACACGATCTGAGTACTTCTACTCTTACTGAAGTACACAATCTGAATGCTTCTACTCTTACTGAAGTACACGATCTGAGTACTTCTACTCTTACTGAAGTACACGATCTGAGTACTTCTACTCCTACTGAAGTACACGATCTGAGTACTTCTACTTTTACTGAAGTACACGATCTGAGTACTTATACTCTTACTGAAGTACACGATCTGAGTACTTCTACTCCTACTGAAGTACACGATCTGAGTACTTCTACTCTTACTGAAGTACACGATCTGAGTACTTCTACTCTTACTGAAGTACACGATCTGAGTACTGCTACTCTTACTGAAGTACACGATCTGAGTACTTCTACTCCTACTGAAGTACACGATCTGAGTACTTCTACTCTTACTGAAGTACACGATCTGAGTACTTCTACTCTTACTGAAGTACACGATCTGAGTACTGCTACTCCTACTGAAGTACACGATCTGAGTACTTCTACTCTTACTGAAGTACACGATCTGAGTACTTCTACCCCTACTGAAGTACAAGATCTGAGTACTTCTACTCTTACTGAAGTACACGATCTGAGTACTTCTACTTTTACTGAAGTACACAATCTGAATGCTTCTACTCTTACTGAAGTACACGATCTGAGTACTTCTACTCTTACTGAAGTACACGATCTGAGTACTTCTACTCCTACTGAAGTACACGATCTGAGTACTTCTACTTTTACTGAAGTACACGATCTGAGTACTTATACTCTTACTGAAGTACACGATCTGAGTACTTCTACCCCTGATGAAGTACAAGATCTGAGTACTTCTACTCTTACTGAAGTACACGATCTGAGTACTTCTACTCTTACTGAAGTACACAATCTGAATGCTTCTACTCTTACTGAAGTACACGATCTGAGTACTTCTACTCTTACTGAAGTACACGATCTGAGTACTTCTACTCCTACTGAAGTACACGATCTGAGTACTTCTACTTTTACTGAAGTACACGATCTGAGTACTTATACTCTTACTGAAGTACACGATCTGAGTACCTCTACTCTTACTGAAGTACACGATCTGAGTACTTCTACTCTTACTGAAGTACACGATCTGAATGCTTCTACTCTTACTGAAGTACACGATCTGAGTACTTCTACTCTTACTGAAGTACACAATCTGAGTACTGCTACTCTTACTGAAGTACACGATCTGAGTACTTCTACTTATACTGAAGTACACGATCTGAGTGCTTCTACTTTTACTGAAGTACACGATCGGAGTACTTCTACTCTTACTGAAGTACACGATCTGAGTACTTCTACTTTTACTGAAGTACACGATCTGAGTGCTTCTACTTTTACTGAAGTACACGATCTGAGTACTTCTATTTTTACTGAAGTACACGATCTGAGTACTTCTACTTTTACTGAAGTACACGATCTGAGTGCTTCTACTTTTACTGAAGTACACGATCTGAGTACTTCTACTCCTACTGAAGTACACGATCTGAGTACTTCTACTCCTACTGAAGTACAAGATCTGAGTACTTCTACTCTTACTGAAGTACACGATCTGAGTACTTCTACTCTTACTGAAGTACACAATCTGAATGCTTCTACTCTTACTGAAGTACACGATCTGAGTACTTCTACTCTTACTGAAGTACACGATCTGAGTACTTCTACTCCTACTGAAGTACACGATCTGAGTACTTCTACTTTTACTGAAGTACACGATCTGAGTGCTTCTACTTTTACTGAAGTACACGATCTGAGTACTTCTACTTTTACTGAAGTACACGATCTGAGTACTTCTACTTTTACTGAAGTACACGATCTGAGTACTTCTACTTTTACTGAAGTACACGATCTGAGTGCTTCTACTTTTACTGAAGTACACGATCTGAGTACTTCTACTCCTACTGAAGTACACGATCTGAGTACTTCTACTCCTACTGAAGTACAAGATCTGAGTACTTCTACTCTTACTGAAGTACACGATCTGAGTACTTCTACTCTTACTGAAGTACACAATCTGAATGCTTCTACTCTTACTGAAGTACACGATCTGAGTGCTTCTACTTTACTGAAGTACACGATCTGAGTGCTTCTACTTTTACTGAAGTACACGATCTGAGTACTTCTACTTTTACTGAAGTACACGATCTGAGTACTTCTACTCTTACTGAAGTACACGATCTGAGTACTTCTACTCCTACTGAAGTACACGATCTGAGTACTTCTACTCTTACTGAAGTACACGATCTGAGTACTGCTACTCCTACTGAAGTACACGATCTGAGTACTTCTACTCTTACTGAAGTACACGATCTGAGTACTTCTACCCCTACTGAAGTACAAGATCTGAGTACTTCTACTCTTACTGAAGTACAGGATCTGAGTACTTCTACTCCTAGTGAAGTACACGATCTGAGTACTTCAATAAGTTGATTCTTCTTCTTCTTCTTCTTCTTCTTCTTCTTCTTCTTCTTCTCCTTCTTCTCCTCCTCCTCCTCCTCCTCCTCCTCCTCCTCCTCCTCCTGCTCCTCCTCCTCCTCCTCCTAATGTCTGACGTGTTGCGTTGCAGTTGTGTGGGATGCTGGAGTTGCTGCTCGGCCTCCTTCAGACGAGTCCGGCCAGAGATCAGATCTTTCTGCTTCTCTTCGAGCCGTCGGAGGCCGACTCCTGCTACGCTCTGCTGCTCAACAACAAGCACTCGGACCGACTCCGAGAACTCGTCTTCAAGGTTCGTTACGGCCACAGATACGGCTGCTCGTACTCCTACTTTTTAAGTACATTTCAAAGTTCTCAGAGTATTTTTAAACACGAGTATCTGTACTTCTACTTGAGTACAGGACGTGTGTACTTCAACATCTGAGGTTTTATTGTTGCCCCCCGCAGCTGTTTGAGCGCATGTTGCGCTGCGACCGCGTCTACGAGAAGAATAAGCAGCGCCTGCGTCTGCGGGAGGCGGGATACTCCGGCCTGTCGCTGCTCTTCTCTGAACTTCACATCACTCCGACCCTGATCCGCTGCCTCCTCAACCAGGTCCTCCACACAGGTCCGTCTCCATTCAAACATCTGTCTACGTACTTTTTGTGTTTCCTCAATGAAGATACCGAGGTACGGTGGCTAGGGGGACTTGGCCTTGATCACATCGAATGAAGTATATACTAGTATCTTTCAAGCATTTCCCAAATCGGGATCAACAAAGTACTTCTTGGTGGTTTAAAAAGTCCGGCACAAAAACGGCAACATCAGTACGAGTTTTTATTTATTTGTATTCAGCTGTGTGTTTACGGTCATAGATAATACGATATTCTCTGTACGCCTTCTGTCGTTAACAGTAAAATCACAAATCAAGCATATTTGGGGATAATACAGATGCAGGCCTCACTGACCGTCAAACATGCTATGACATATAGAAAGAACAAACACGAACAGGGGTATGGGGTGTACCTGCAACGTATTCAAACCAGGGGGGCATCGCAATCACAAATACTAAAAATATATTAAAGTCCCTTCTAGACAAACGATGGTCGTATTGGTGGAACGTATATTATCCATTTTTCCCATCTTGACAAAAACATTCCCTGCTGCCGTCTCAAAGCAAGGGTTATCCTTTCCATCTTAACAATATCATACTCGATGTCAATCCACTCGTCCAACGCAGGGTTTCCTGGTTTTAACCACGTTCTTGCAAGCAGCACTCAGGATTCGAAACGGATATCTATCTCCAGAGGAAAACACTTCTGGTGGTAAAGCACCCAAATATAACGATTCAAATTGAAATGGAACGTCTACCTGAAAAACTTGGTTTGCCATAAGGCATCCACGCTGTCGCCAGCATGCAGAGGAATTAGTGTAATGTCTCTTCTGGGCTGGAGTAATGAAAAACCGTATGACGTATCCAACACAACTATTGCCATGAGGTTGAACTTGACGTTTTCCATTGTATCTCACATAAGTGCTCCCAATCTTCTTCCGAGTACGAGTTACTTGAACCTGATTTTGTGCAAAGAATGTAAAAAAGATGATGAGATGTAGACGCTACTCCCCTGCTATCTTAATCTCCGCTTGAATATAATGCCTCGAAGCTCTTACTCCGTCCGGCAGGTGAACGAGCTTTCCGTCGCCTGCCTATCGTAGTCACACGGACATGCCATCGACACCATGCACGGTGGAATAAATGTGAATGTGTGTCTTGAATGTGCAGATTCTGTGGTGAACTATAAGGACATGATGGCTCTGGTGCAGCTCACGCATCGAGCCGGGCCTGGGGTGCGCCTGCTCGTCTGCAAGAGGGTGAGGAAACACACGGGAGGATATAAAGGAAATGGTGCTAGTAATTCAGACAAAGTGTTATATATGTGTGTGTGTGTATGTGTGTGTGTGTGTGTGTGTGTGTGTGGGTTAGGTCCCTGGAGGCTACGCAGAGGCGAAGTCCCTCCCTTTCCTCCGTGGGACCTTCTTTCGGAAAAAGTCTGTATTGAAGTCGACGGAGAGAAAGATTATCTCTCGATCCCGTTTGAATCGTGCCACGAGTTACACACATGATGTTTGTCAATTTGAAAGATAATTTTACAAGTCAAAACAATTAAAATGTGTCGTAAAACTGTGAAGTAGCGCTTTGTGTGTGAAACCGCTCAATGAACTACATCTCCCATCATGCACCACACACCCAGACGGCCGTCACGTTGGAACATTTCACTCCTTTCTCTCCGAACGAGGCGGAAAGTATTAAGAGAGGTGGAAATCACTGCAAGTCTGGGCGCGTTGAGAGCTGCGCACACACACAAGGGGAGCTAGTCGGTTCTAAGAGCCAGCACGCGGGACCGGGACTCTGGGATTTGTAGTCTTTATAGTTGCGTATTTTTCATCGTCTTATATTTCAACAGTTTTACGACAAATTGTGACTTTTTTGACACGGAAATTATCTTTTAAATTGACAAACATCATGTGTGTAATTCGTGGCACAATTCAAACGGGATCGAGAGATAATCTTTCTCTCTCCATCGACTTCAATACATCATTTTTCCGAAATAAGGTCCCATGGGAGTAGATGGGCGGGACTTCGCCTCTCTGTATTTGTTGATTTGCATGCATCGATGAAAACGGTGGATAATAAATGATGCAGCGTTATGTCGTGCATCGGGTTTTATTCATTTCCCTGGAGCCCTGCGTCCACTTCACTCGTTCTCCCCGTCTATCTGCAGGTTTACCAGCTGCTTCAATCCCAACAAGATGCCGCCGTGCAGATTTCTCGTCAGCAGTGTTGGCAGGACACCCTCGTACGCCTCTACCTTCGGGGGGAAGGATCCTTTCCTCTTCGTGGCTCGGACACAATCAGCACCTGCAGTCTGGATCTCAACCGATCGGGAGGCCCGCATCGTCTGGATGTTCCTCATGACAGGAGGTCGAGAACGGGCAGCCGCTTGGAGGACGACCGAATCAGCGTGGGAGAAACGCGCTCTGTCGACAGCCTGGAAAACGGAGACGCCATTTCGCTCCTGGACACGCCTTCTTCTTCCGCCTCCACCTCCACGAAGCCTTGGGTGTTGGGGAAGTCGGGGGGTTTGATGCTGGATCTGTCCCATCTGCAGTCCTTCGAAGGTGGGGACAGCGGCAGCCAAACGCCCGGCAGCGCTCAGAGCACACCGTCGCCTCTGGAGACATCCAAACCTTTTCCAGGGAGCGCCGGGGACAGAGATGCCACGCCCTCGCTGACTGAAGACAGCTTCCTGTTCAGTGACAACATCTCACTGGGCGAGTCCTTCAACAACGCCGAGGTGAGAGGAGGCTGGGACGAGGAAAGGGGACAGAGTGTTGTTGGTTTTTTGACCTGATGTTTGTAAAATAACAACGGCATTTTGGTTCTCGGTGCCCCCCCCAGCGAGCGGAGGAGGAGCTGTGCAGCATGCTGCTGGAGATCGTGCTCTGCGTGATGTGGCGAGGTGTCGAAGGGTCGGATGATTCGGCGTGGATCGAGCGCGGACAGGTGTTCTCTGCTCTCACCAAACTGGCAACCGCCAACGAGCTGCTGCTTCCTGTCGACCAGATCAAACTCAGGTCAGACATTAATACCGACGAGCTGCTGCCTAATACATGCGACTTAGCTTCAATTAAGAAAACAGAAATAGGATTGTTGTGTTAGCATCAAACAGGAAATGTCTGAGAAGAATCAGAATCTATTATGTATACATAGAGACAGAAGAAATAGATCCACTGAAACCCTCCTCTCTCCTCCAGCCTGATGGAGCGCATGTTGGAGTGGTCGGTGTGTGATAACCGCGAGGCGTCGGCCTCCTCGCTGCCGCAGCACACGGAGAACGCGGTGCGCTTGCTGCACATGGTTCAGGACTTCCTGCAGGCCGAGGGTCTGGTGAATCCGGCGCTGTGGACGGAGAAGGTTCTGGAGGAGACGGTGACGCTGATGGACAGCTTGATGGTTTGGTACGCCTCCGGATCGCAGTGGTTCCAACTCTCCCAGGTGGGACTCCGGCTGCTGCTGGGCTTCATGGCGCAGGAGGACCCGGAGGTGAGACGTGTTCGCATTCTTCCACGTCACTTTTAATGCAATGAATAATAATGTGGACGACAATCCCTCACAAATGTGCTATGATAGGCTTGTGAGAATAGAGCGAAGTGATTGGTTAAGCTGGGGAGCCACGCCCCCGATCACTTATTGAGAGGAGAGAGAGCAGTAACATGGACAGCCTCATCCCAATACCCCTCCTCGACTCCTCTCTTCCCCTCCTCCGGGACTTGACCCGGAAATCGATCAAGACACGACATTTTGAAGGACGTCCCAATAGCTGAAATGCACACGGAGGAGTCGAGGAGACGAAAGGGAGGAGACGAAAGGGAGGAGACGAAAGGGAGAGACGAAAGGGAGGAGACGAAAGGGAGGAGACGAAAGGGAGGATACACGCGAGCAGACTACGCGGAAGTGCTCACAGCTCCGTGGGAATTATTATATGCAATTAATTTCTAGAAGGCTTTCACATTACTACAATTATATATTTATTTAAATGTAGGCTACATTTTACAACAAAACGGAACACAAAAGCAGGACCAGGCATCACACATTGAATTCCTTGACTAACAAGAGAAAGATTCATTCATTTAAATAAATATTTTCCGGTTCTAAAGGTTCTTCAGTTCAGCCCGATGAGAGGGGAGACAGCTGTGCACGTGGCATCATTAACAGACGTCGTTTAAAAGTGACGTTTGAGTGAACGTGGACGTCCCAATTAATACCGGAGGACTCCTCTGTCCTCGCGTCTCCTCCTCGTGTCTCTCGCCCGCATCTTACGGAGGCGGAGCTAAGACGCGAGGAAGGGACGCGAGTGAGGGAAAGGAGGAGTCGAGGAGGGGTATTGGGATGATAGTAAATGGATTAGTAAAGACGGTCTTCCTGGTTGAACTTGCGCTGAGCTTAATTTCCCATTACCCTCTGCCCCAGGTGTGTGCCATGGCGACGGCGAAGCTGAACGGCATCCTGCAGACGAAGGAGGTGTCGAGTCAGGACGAGGCGTGCTACCTGCTGGGGAAGGTGGAGGGGATCCTGCGGCGCTCCATCCAGGAGGAGGAGGAGCAGGCGGAGGAGACGTACTCCTTCCTGGTTCCTCTGCTGAGGACGCTGCTCTCCAAAGTCTACCGCCTCCTCTACATGGAGCTGCACCTCCCAAAGCTGCCCGACACCAACGGCAGCCCCTCCTTCTTCGAGGACTTCCAACTGTACTGCAAATCCCCCGAGTGGCGCGTCTACCTCGACAAATATGTACGAGATTGATATCAAAGTTACCAGATTATATTTGATATAAGAGAAGAAATATATCAGTCAAACATTGTAGTTCTTACTGTAGCGTCGCATTAAATAAGTACCGTACTTTCCGGACTACAAAGCGCACCTGCATATGAGCCGCAGCAGCTACAGTGTCCGTCTGTCTCGCTCTCGTTCCGTCTCTCGGTTCCACTTCTACTTTGGCGCGCTACCCGTCTCGCTCTTTTCCGGCCTCCAGCTTTTCCTGCTGGAGCCCGCCGCTTAAAGGTGGCGGGCGCGGACCGGTCCTAGAGCCCGTAGCGTTAAAGGTGGTTAATAGATGTAGGAGGTTCCCTAGTGGCCGTTAGCGGTACACAAAAAATGGGGGAGAAAGTCGCGGCTTATAGTCCGAAAAGTACGGTATATAAATAATCTAGTTAAAAAAACCTATCAAGAATTTGAGACGTTAACATTTTGGATTGTTTATTTCTAGTCTTTTCATTTCTCTTATGTGCGATCTTTTTATGCTGCTGCAACGCAAACATTTTCCAAATTCACAACGTCATCAAGAGACGTCATGGAGCAGCGAGTTCTCCTCCTGGAACATTTAATGGAAACGTTCTCCTTGTGACTCCAGATTATCCCGTACATGAAGCAGTATGAAATCGAGACGTTCAGCCAGGGTCACGAGACGATGGCTCTCTACTGGAAGGAATGCTACGAGGCGTTCATGGTCAGCCTGCACAAGAGGGAGAGGGACCGAGGGGAGAGCAAGATCCGCTTCCAGGTGAGCTGCAGTAACACATCGGGCGAAGCCTCTTCTCCTCACGCTCTCTAACGCGTGCCCTCTACCTCTTCAGGAGCAATTCGTGGAGCCTTTCTCACGCAGAGGCCGCCAGGAGAACCTGCGCTACAACAGCATGTTGAAGCAGCAGCACAGCCAGAACAGCGCCACCCTCAGGCAGTGGAAGGCATCGCGCAGAGGCCTGGTGTGTGAGAGAGGGCCGTGGGCTGACAGGTAACTCCCATTACCTCCCATTTACTCTCATTACCTCCCACATCAGAATCAGGTGTATTACCAGGTAGGTTGACATGTACGAGGACTTGGTGTAATAACATGCAAAAATATTTAAAATAATAAAGAAATACAGTAAAATAAAGCATTATTTAAATAGAATGGAATAAAATCCGGCAGTAATAAAAAAAGAAAACGTTAACTCTTAACTTCTTGTATTTTTCATACTTGCTACTGTAGGACAATCCACTTTATGCTTCATACTAAAATGGGAAAAATTGATGCGGAATTACGAACACAAATGGAACAAAGTGTGAAAATATAATATCTGTAGTTATATATACTAACGCTAAACATTAAATCCATACAGTGTACAGATTTCAATACAGCTTCATTTCTCTTCCTATTCTTAATATAGCCACCGCACGGATTACACAGATAATGGCTGGCTTTGAGAGTAATACAAACATGTTCTTTTGACCGTTTCCCCAACAGGCAGCAGGACGCGATGCACTGGAGAGTTTCCAGCGCCGAGAACTTCTCCAGAATGAGGCTGAAGCTGGTTCGTAATTACAGCTTCGACCCGCACCGAGAGGCCAGCGCTCTCAGAGACAACCTGGGTAAGAAAACACGTCTTTTTGGTGGGTGTCGAGCAGGGGTGTCCAACTCAATTTAATCGCGGGCCACATCAGCATTATGGTTGCACCCAAAAGGCCGGTTGTAACTTTAAGACTATATAAATATACATATATAATATATAGAGAATAATGTATGATATTACATCATTGCTTCTGAATTGGATTATTATCGGATAGGATAATAACTAAGTAATTAACTACGTCTGAAAGCAGAAGTCCAGGACAAATAATTGCAAGTCTCTTCAGTTCGCATGTCACAAAATGAGATGCATTGTGGGACATGTAGTTTATGGACAACGTGCTTCTGTAAAGTGGCATGTAACCGTATAATAAACGTATTATATTCTTTGCAAGCTCTTGCGGGGCCGCATGAAATGAGGTCGCGGGCCGGATTGGGCCCCCGGGCCTTGAGTTTGACACCCCTGGTGTAGAGTATGGTAAAGTTGGGTTAGGACTCTTGTTTAAGCATGCTTAAAAAGACTCAATCTAGCTGCGTTTGGCGCTCTATTTGGCAGCGAAAAGCTCCAGGAAATGGACGTGATGATGAGGGATAAGCGTGTGTAGTGTGTGTCGATACAGCCTGTCCTTAAAAGGGCCATATTAGGCTTTATAAGTTGCAGAGTCAGGACTTTAGGAGATCTCTTTCACTTTTAATTTGTTAGTAAGCTAGTTTAAAACTGTATATTTAAGTTGATGGAAGTGTTACGGAGCCTACACACGGCGGCGTGCGTTGCCGCTTGGCGGTGGGCGTGTCTTGAGCTCGGGGAGTCAACGCGACCAACAACCAACCACATGGATGTCCCGCCCCGGACATACAAAGCAAAGCATCCATGCTGGCTAAATATACTGTCTCTGCTTGCTAGCTGTCCATTCAAACGAAGTGCACTGGATATGAACTCCCCAAACAAGCGAAAACCTACCAGTTTCCCCCACTGTCTATGCCCCCTCCCCCCACTGCCTCTGCCCCCTCCCCCCACTGTCCCTGCCCCCTCCCCCCACTGTCTATGCCCCCTCCCCCCACTGTCTCTGCCCCCTCCCCCCACTGTCTCTGCCCCCTCCCCCCACTGTCCCTGCCCCCTCCCCCCATGCCTGGCTCCTCCGGTTTGTGTCCCTGTATGTAAAGAGGGACTGCTCATAGAGTACCGGGTGATTCCCTACCGCCACGATCATGTTCTCCTCCCTTTGTTGACATATGGGAAATAACTGCGGTCCGGCTCTCCCAATATACACCCGGTTTGATTGGCTACTGCTTGTACTGTCAGATTTACATACGAGGGATTTGATTGGCTGACGCCTCCATCGAGGCGGCAAAAGTAGAACATTGCTCTACTTTTCCAGCGAGCACCTCGAGAGAAGCTACGCTTTGCTCCCACGATGCAGTTCGGCGAATCGTGACGTCACCCCATTCAAAGTGAACGGGTAGAAGCGTTGAAGCGGCAACGCACGCCGCCCTGTGTAGGGGCCGTTATGGTTCTGTCAGGTACTTTCTAAGCCCTTAACAAGCATGTTAAGAGGCACATTTCCGACAGTGCCATGTGATCAGGGTTCCCACGGGTGCTGGAAATCCTTGAAAATGCTTGAAAAGTGCTTGAATTTGACTTTGGAAAAGGTGTGAGAACCCTGATGATACCTCCTCTCAGAGTTAAATGATCTCCCGTCTCTACTCCTCCTCTCAGGCGTCCATCAGCAGCGAGTGAACCCAGACTCTCTGCTGCTGGAGGCGGTGAAGCAGGTGAAGGTGAGCGACCTGGAGGACGACATCCTGGATCTGCCTGAGGACGACCCGTCTGCCGCCAACAACCAGTGAGTCGAATAACGTCATAACAGAACAACGAGATTATATATACAGAGTTTTCAATCCGTTTTCAATCAGTTTGTTGAGCCGCGCTACATTTTCAACATGAAGTTCAAAGTCCACTTTATGGTCAATCTTTCAGTTTGTGTGTACGGAGAGATCAAAATTCCGTTAACCACCATCCTGAATACAATAACAACGATAGATGGATGGATGGATGGATAGATTGATAGATGGATGGATAGATGGATTGATGGATGGATGGATGGATAGATTGATAGATGGATAGATGGATGGATAGATGGATGGATGGATGGATAGATGATGTATGATGGATGGATTGATAGATGGATGGATGGAGGATGGATGGATAGATAGATGGATGGATGGATAGGGATGGATGGATGGATGGATAGATGGATAGATGGATAGATGGATAGATGGATAGATTGATAGATGGATGGATTGATGATAATAATAATAATAATAATAATACATTTAATTGTTACAGTGCTTTTCCTGGTGCTCAAAGACGCTTTACATACAATTTGAAACAGTACAAAGAAAACAAAAACACATAACCATTACTCCTAATCCAAGTGCGAGTAAAGGGGGTGGGTTGTTGATCCGAGTTTGAAAGCTAGAGTGAGTTTTGAGAGATTTTTGGAAGGATTCAAGAGTGTTGCCTTACCTACTGTAGATACTGATACAACAGATAGTAAATCAGGACCTCCATGTTGTTTGTCCTGCAGGGTGGAAGCGGAGGAGGCGGGTCAGAAGGAGAAGCTGGTTCTGTGGGAGGATTGTGAGCTGGTGACAGTGGTCGATGTGGTTCCTGGCCGTCTGGAGCTCACCACCCAACACATCTACTTCTACGACAGCAGCCAGGAGAAAGAGGAAGGTGAGGACACGTGATTCTATTCTTGATAAGTCACATGATATCAAAAGTATGCAGAAAATGGCAAATTAAATACCGAGGTTCCTCTTTGTCTTATTCTTTAATGTTGTGGGGGAGAATCTTTTGCTCAAACCAATTCTCTTTCCTCAAGGAGTGGGCCACGACTTCAAATGGCCTCTTTCTCAGATCCGAGAGGTCCATCTGAGGCGATATAACCTCCGCCGCTCGGCTCTGGAGATCTTCCTCATCGACCAGACCAACTACTTCCTGAACTTCAAGAAGGAGGTGAAGAAAGAATATGTCCCTCTTGCCTTTTAGTTTTAATACGCTGGTGAAAGTAAAGAAACTTTTCAACATGTGAGAAGTAGAAAGTACAGGTATTTGAGTTCAGCATGTAAGAAGTAGAAAGTACAGGTATTTGAGTTCAACATGTGAGAAGTAGAAAGTACAGGTATTTGAGTTCAGCATGTGAGAAGTAGAAAGTACAGGTATTTGGGTTCAACATGTGAGAAGTAGAAAGTACAGGTATTTGAGTTCAACATGTGAGAAGTAGAAAGTACAGGTATTTGAGTTCAACATGTGAGAAGTAGAAAGTACAGGTATTTGAGTTCAACATGAGAGAAGTAGAAAGTACAGGTATTTGGTTCAACATGAGAGAAGTAGAAAGTACAGGTATTTGAGTTCAACATGAGAGAAGTAGAAAGTACAGGTATTTGGGTTCAACATGTGAGAAGTAGAAAGTACAGGTATTTGAGTTCAACATGTAGAGAAGTAGAAAAGTACAGGTATTTGAGTTCAACATGTAAGAAGTAGAAAGTACAGGTATTTGGGTTCAACATGTGAGAAGTAGAAAGTACAGGTATTTGAGTTCAACATGTGAGAAGTAGAAAGTACAGGTATTTGAGTTCAACATGTGAGAAGTAGAAAGTACAGGTATTTGAGTTCAACATGTGAGAAGTAGAAAGTACAGGTATTTGGGTTCAACATGAGAGAAGTAGAAAAGTACAGGTATTTGGGTTCAACATGTGAGAAGTAGAAAGTACAGGTATTTGGGTTCAACATGTAGAGAAGTAGAAAGTACAGGTATTTGGGTTCAACATGTGAGAAGTAGAAAGTACAGGTATTTGGGTTCAACATGTAGAGAAGTAGAAAAGTACAGGTATTTGAGTTCAACATGTAAGAAGTAGAAAGTACAGGTATTTGGGTTCAACATGTGAGAAGTAGAAAGTACAGGTATTTGAGTTCAACATGTGAGAAGTAGAAAGTACAGGTATTTGAGTTCAACATGTAAGAAGTAGAAAGTACAGGTATTTGAGTTCAACATGTAAGAAGTAGAAAGTACAGGTATTTGGGTTCAACATGTAAGAAGTAGAAAGTACAGGTATTTGAGTTCAACATGTAAGAAGTAGAAAGTACAGGTATTTGGGTTCAACATGTGAGAAGTAGAAAGTACAGGTATTTGAGTTCAACATGTAAGAAGTAGAAAGTACAGGTATTTGAGTTCAACATGTAAGAAGTAGAAAGTACAGGTATTTGAGTTCAACATGTAGAAGTAGAAAGTACAGGTATTTGAGTTCAACATGTAAGAAGTAGAAAGTACAGGTATTTGGGTTCAACATGTAAGAAGTCAAAGTAAAAAGTCGTCAGAAAAATAAGTAGTGGAGTAAAGTAGTGATACCACAAAGATATACTTAAGTACACTAACAAAGTATTCGTACTCCACTACTTCCCACCTCTCTCTGTAACATTTAAAACTGCTGTGTTTCTTATCGACAGGTGAGGAACAAGGTCTACAGCCGCATGTTGCTGCTGCGATCGCTCAGCCTTTATGGGACCAGATCGCCTCAGGAGCTCCTCAAAGCCTCCGGACTCACACAGGTCAGCAAACGGGAGCTCGTATACACAACATACTCTTTAATTAAATCCATGGCTTTGTTGGAAAGGAAATGCACGAAATGGTCTTTGGTTTCCTCATGTTTTGAGTTACAACCTCTTCTGCACAGAAATGGGTGAACAGGGAGATCTCCAACTTTGACTACTTGATGCAGCTCAACACGATCGCAGGCAGAACGTACAACAACCTCGCTCAATATCCAGTGGTACGTCTGTCCTGTGTTTGGACTGAATGTTTTCAGCGTCTCAAACATTAGGTTTTCACATATTATGCGCAATTACGTACCTGCTACTACGTTTCTTTTTGCACAACTCAATACTGCTGTGTGTGTGTGTGTGTGTGTGTGTGTGTGTGTGTGTGTGTGTGTGTGTGTGTGTGTGTGTGTGTGTGTGTGTGTGTGTGTGTGTGTGTGTGTGTGTGTGTGTGTGTGTGGTGTGTGTGTGTGTGTGTGTGTGTGTGTGTGTGTGTGTGTGGTGTGTGTGTGTGTGTGTGTGTGTGTGTGTGTGTGTGTGTGTGTGTGTGTGTGTGTGTGTGTGTGTGTGTGTTCAGTTCCCCTGGATTCTCGCCGACTACACTTCAGAGGAGCTGGACCTTTCTGATCCTCGATGTTTCCGAGATCTCTCAAAGCCCGTGGCGGCTCTTAACGAACGCAACGCAAAGGCCGTCCGAGAGAAGTACGTCGGTTTGTTTTTAAATTTTGAGAAATATTGTGTTTGGATTGGTTTTGTGCATTCTGTGAAGAAGTGCAACTCTGTCCACGTTGTCTTCTTTGCAACTGATGACGAAGCTTTTCAATGTGTCGTTCAGGTATGAGAGTTTCGAGGATCCAACGGGAACCATCGACAGGTTTCATTACGGCACCCATTACTCCAACGCTGCTGGAGTGATGCACTACCTGATGAGGGTCGAGCCCTTCACCTCTCTGCACATCCAGCTGCAGAGCGGACGGTTAGTCAGATGTTGATTGTGTTATCAAACCTTCCCAGGCAAAGCATCAGAATCCAATCTGTGCTAGCATTAGCATCTAACAAGCATGTATGCATTAACTCTGACCATAGGACACATACAGATAATACAACACACACAGGATATAAACTCGGGAAATGTGTAAGTGTACAGGAGCTGTAAACAATTCAGTTAACTTGCATTCACTTTGATCAGGGTGCTTAGTTATCCATCCATCCATCTTCTCCCGCTTCTCCGTGGTCGGGTCTCGGGTATCAGTTCCAGCAGAGAGCCCCAAACGTTCCTGTCCCCTCATCAACCAGCTCTGACTGGGGGGTCCCAAGGCGCTCCCAGGCCAGAAGAGATATAGTCCCTCCACCTGGTCCTAGGTCTACCCCTCGGTCTCCTCCCAGCTGGACGTGCCTGGAACACCTCCCTAGGGAGGCGCCCAGGTGGCATCCTAACTAGGTGCCCGAACCACCTCAACTGGCTCCTTTCGATGCGGAGGAGGAGCGGCTCAACTCCGAGTCCCTCCCTGATGACCGAACTTCTCACCTTATCCCTAAAGCCCCTGTCACACTGTCCCGAAATTGACACCCGATGGACACACGAATATGAAATTGTGAATTTCGCACGAAGATGGCCCGAACCACACACGAAGGCAACATTTACATTACATTTAAGACGTACAACTGCAACGAAAGTAACACAAACAGTTATGTTGTACTATGATACTGTACTGATATGTTCAGACTTTGTTCTTTTCTTTATCCGTCTTTATATGTAGAAGATATTAAGTTTTCTCCGTCATGTTGTTGTTTCCATAGCAACAACAACTTTCTGTCAACTCGCCTTCAAAATAATATATCATATCCTTTTTAGTTTCACAGAACACAAATTGGGTTGTTTACAAGATTTTGTTGTGCAATAAAACAACCCGATGGACACACGATAAAGGAAACGTTCACACTCGGCTGTGACCGTAGCACATCGGGCCGTTCGTGAGGCATCTGAAGCCATCGTATGACCGCCGGTGGAGTTTCTCAGGCTCCGGCAGCAACTTCGTGAGCGGTGGCAAAATCTTTGGCATGCCAAAAAATTACCGAAGGACCTCGAGAAGGTTCATTTTCGTGTTGAATTGGTGTGTCAATTTTGCTCTTCGTAAGGCCATCGTGAGGGCATCTTGTTATCATGAATGCACCGATGATAACACGAAGATGACAAGATGCCCTCACGAGTGCCTTACGAAGTTGCCGCTCACGAAGTTGCTGCCGGAGCCTGAGAAACTCCACCAACGGTCATACGATGGCTTAGATGCCCTCACGAACGGCCCAATGTTGCTACGATCACAGCCGAATTTGAACATTTCCTTTATCGTGTGTCCATCGGGTGTCACTTTCGGGACAGTGTGACGGGGGCTTTAGGGAGACGCCAGCCACCCTGCGGAGAAAACCCATCTCGGCCGCTTGTATCCGCGATCTCGTTCTTTCGGTCATGAAAAGAACTTAGTAGAACTAAGCGCTTAGTTATGCTACATTAAAATAACGACCGCCATTACACACACACACACACACACACACACACACACAGCAACCACGAGGCAGTCTCCTACATTGCGACACAACACATATGCTTAAAAATATAATGTAGGATATAAACCCAACTAAACTGCAATGATAGCAAAGCTGTGGCTTGTGTTTGTGGGGATCAACAACGTCTAAATCATCGTCACCCAATCAGCGACGTCTGAGGAAGATGAAAAATGTAAAATAAACGCTGTTGAGAAAATGCTCCAAAAAGCTAGAAACGGCCCCGAGTACCAGAGTGTTACTCAAATATCTCTCTATCGTACTTCCCTCAGGTTCGATTGTGCGGACCGTCAGTTCCACTCGATCCCAGCGACGTGGCAGACGCTCATGGACAACCCCAACGACGTCAAGGAGCTCATCCCGGAGTTCTTCTACTTCCCAGAGTTCCTGGAGAACCAAAATGGTGAGGTTTCAATATCGAATATAGGCTTTCACTGTGGACGAAATGATTGACCGTTACCGTCGGAAATCTGATGTTTCCTGAAGGGAGAGCAAATAAAAAAGCCTTTGAATGAAGACCTACTCAACAGGAAGTGTTCAATGTGTGATTTGAAGGGATATGCAGGAAAGATATGTTTACTTTCGATATGTATCGGCAGATTTAGACTCCACGGCCGTTAGACCTGCCTTCATTTGCTCCCTGGATTAAAACACTTAAGAAAAGAGATAATCAGTGACTCTGTACCGCGTATTTTCTGTACTAACTCCCCTGTTCTTTCTCGTCCTTTTGTTCCTGCCGTGGTTCAGGTTTTGATCTGGGTCGCCTGCAGATCTCAAAGGAGAGGGTGAATGACGTTATTCTGCCAAAATGGGCCAAGTCCCCGGAGGATTTCATCTACAAACACCGCAAGGCCCTGGTGAGATCAGCTCTTCGTGGTGCAAGAAGGCGCTTTTCTTAACATTGGTGCCAGTAATTAGACGTACTTCAAAGTAGTATCCCAACTATCTTATTGTTGTGACTTCTATTTCTGGCGTGTAAGTGTTATTGCATTGAGTGGATGACACGAAAAGGGGAACCAAGCGCAATGTAATCTGTAACGTTTCAATACCACGAACATTTGACCTGATTTTCTTTCGAATTTACAACGATTTCCCCTCTGCTTAGTAAGCCCTTAAGCCCCGTACAAGTCTCCGTCTGTATTCCCCAGCAGTGTATCACCTCAGGGCAGTGGTTCCCATCCCAACCTGGGGGGGGCGCCAAAGATCGCAGGGGGGGCGCCAAAGATCGCAGGGGGGGCGCCAAAGATCGCGGGGGGGGGCGCCAAAGATCGCGGGGGGAGGGGGGCGCCACAGATCGCAGGGGGGGGCGCTAAAGATCGCAGGGGGGGGGCGCCAAAGATCGCAGGGGGGGCGCCAAAGATCGCAGAGGGAGGCGCCAAAGATCGCAGGGGGGGGCGCCAAAGATCGCAGGGGGGGGGCGCCAAAGATCGCAGGGGGGGGCGCCAAAGATCGCAGGGGGGGGCGCCAGGCCTCCGATGATGAGGCCAAATATCATATTTAGACTTTTCTTTTTTCTTTTTTTTTACATATAATTGTAATGCAATACATGATTGTCGCAAAAAGCCTCGTCTCTACATTACAATAAAATATAAAAAATAATTGACGAATTAATTTTAATACAAATTGAAGTTGGTATTAAAGGCATAAAAAGACAGAAATATGTAATTCTTTCTTTAATAGAAATGTTTCTTCTGCCGTAAAGCGTCCAAACCGGGCTTGTCTGGATAAGCACATTTTTGAAACAGTCGTTGTCCACGCCGGCTTCAGTTGGATTATTCGGCAGTCGCTCCGATCAGATCGCTCTCCTCCATTTTGTAGATTATCTACGACTTTTGAATCGACATAAACACATCGGCAGAATCCGGCTTCCTTTGAGCACGTGTTTCAAACAGTTTGATCCCTTTGTGAATTGTTTCCGCTCCGTCCTTTAGTTTCTCCGTACAGCGGGAATCCAGAGGAATGAACCCTGAGTCCAACGACCATCAAAGTCGCTCCAACAGAGCTTCTTAACCTCCTTCAACAACACACTTCACATTCATCCAGTTTGTGACAGCAGTTGCAGCATTTTGAGACTTTGAAACTTTAATTACCGCTGACCCCCCCCCGTGTGTGTGTGTGCAACTTCCAACAGGAGTCATTTGGGGGGGCTCTTGGGAGAAAGGTTGGGAACCCCTGCCTTAGGGGGCTCTCTTAAGAAGATTTGTGAATAACTTGAGGCGTTTCCTGACCTCAGTGTGTATTTGTTTCTTGCGACAGGAGTCCGAGTGTGTGTCCGCTCACCTTCACGAGTGGATCGATCTGATCTTTGGTTACAAACAGCGAGGCCCTGCAGCGGTGGAGGCCCTCAACGTCTTCTACTACTGCACGTATGAAGGTAAATCAAACGGAAATCATTGTTTTCATTTCCATAAAAGTGATTGGTTTTCGGATTTAGGGGCTTGAACATGCTTAAAAACAGTTCCAGCTGGAGGCCTGCACTGAGTTTCTTGCATAACAAAGGTTTACGCTACAACTTCAAATAGTTTGCAGAGATGTAGGAAAGAGGAAAAAGCAATAACAACGACTAAAGTAGTCTCCCTTTCCACTGCCAGTACGCCTCAAACACACTAAAGCAGGGGTGTCAAACTCTTATGTGGCCCCACAAGAGCTTGCAAAGAATATAATATGTTTATTATACGGTTACATGCTACAGAAGCACGTTGCCCATAAACTACATGTCCCACAATGCATCTCAAATATGACTTTTCTCAGAATTTGCCTTTTTTTCTTAAAAATATGCATTTTTTCATAGAATTCCTTTTTCTCAGAATTAGATTTTTATTTCAAAATGATTCTTCTATTTCTTTTTTCTCCAGAATTTGGTTTTTCTTTTTAAATCATTTTGGGACATACGCACTGAAGAGACTTGCCTTAGACTTCTGCTTTCAGACGTAGTTAATTATGAAGTTATTCCCCTATCCGATGATAATCCAAAGCAGAGGCAATGATGTAATATAATACATTATTTTATATATATGATGTATTTATATATGTATTTTTATATAGTCTTAAAGGTACAACCGGCCCTTTGAGTGCAACCATAATGCTGATGTGGCCCGCGATGAAATTGAGTTTGACACCACTGCACTAAACTGACCAGAATGTGATTACACGAATATACAGTACATATGCAGAGACAGACCCGGCGTAATGGGCGGGGCCGCCCATCCAGGATTTGGGCCCGGCCATCCAGGATTTGGGCCCGCTGTTTTAATCAGGGCAATCAATTATTATGTTCAGTGGCGGCGCCAGGGTATACTTGGGTAGGCTACAGCCATACCAATAAACGGCTTAGCCCCACCATGAAAAACGATGTTAAAGTAAGCAAAATAAAGTCCGCCAACTCGCGCGGTGTAAATTGCACAGACTGCAGTTAGTCAGACTGATTTCAGCAGTCACTCGTCTGGAAATACCGAAGACTAGAAACGGTTTGAAAACTTTTGTCACGTAGTGATCATCTTCTCAATAGAACATCTTTGATAATGTCTTCTGGCCAATCAGAATCAAGATAACGACGTGGTGTTGTTGCAGGAAATCCCGACGGAGAATAATTTTTGCTGTAGTACATCTCTCTGTATACATCGATACAACATTACGTGTTGATAGAAATCAACACGTAATGAAATAAGACCCCACGGTGTGATGATTGATTGATGTGTGGGCTGTCTGTCATTTTGACACACAGAACAATGGGGGCTATCCACCCTTATCCACAATGTAAAGTGATTCACAGCCTCTTCCCTCTTCTCTCTGTGAGGAGCAGCAGGTTCAGCTTTCAGAACAAAGTAACACAAAACTGAAATGGCATTCATTTTTTTTTAAATATGTTGTGTAGTAATAGATGTATTTATTGTTCTTCTCAAGAGAGGACCAGAATGTGTATTTTATGTTAGTATTTCAAAAAATCTGCTGGGGGAGGATCTCCCCAGACCCCCTGCAGGCGTTGGGTTTTCAGCATGTCAGCTCTTTCACAATTCAGTTTTCCCGGGAAATGTAAATTTCGGGGTGGGCCCGCCCTGGTACATCAAATGCCCGCCCAGAGATGTATGTCTGCCGCCGGGTCTGTGCAGAGAGTTTACAGCCCCCCCTAGTTTGGCTTTTACACGTGCGAAGTAGATCAATTATACACATTTGATCATAGAACCACAATAAAAAGCTCGTATTGACGTGTTCGGTGATGTAGGAGCGGTGGATCTCGATGCCATCACCGATGAAAAGGAGCGTAAAGCCGTGGAAGGAATGATCAGCAACTTCGGACAGACACCCTGCCAGTTACTGAAGGTAAAAACACACTCCAAGGGAAGCAGGACTTTGTAAACCGTTGAATCTGTTTGTGGAGCTAGCCGAGGAGGAGAATTGAATACTGACGAGTGTACACCTCATAATATGATTATTTTGAAACCGTGAAACTGCCTGATTGAACCAAAGAGACTGGAAATGTCGTTCAGTAAGACGTGTCTTCGTATGTGTTTTGAAACCCATATAAGCTGCTGAAGTCCTGTTCGAGTCTGATGTTGTATTTGTGCATTAGGAGCCCCATCCGGTGCGTCTGTGTCAGGAGGAAGTGGACAAGAGGAAGTCTCAGATGGACTCGTCTCTTCTCAACATGTTCGAACACCTCAGCGACCTCAAGTCCTTCTTCGTCGAGGTCAGATACTGCTCGCAGTTTACCGGCATAAGATAAGATCAAAGTCAACTCGTCAACCTTTCAGTCTCTGTGTACGGACGGAGAGATCGAAATACCGTTATATAAAATATGTATATCCTATATATACACAATCAACATACACATATGTATACATATGCACACATCAAGATAAAAGCACAGAAAGTCAATAGAATATGATATGTACAAGAACAGAATATGAAATTAAATAATTAAGACAACGTTAAATACGGTTTATTTGCGGTGTTGTATCGCTGCTCGTGACAGCAGTCTGTTGGAGAATACATTGGTGTAAGGGAAACTTCTGCAGCAATGGAGAGTCAGGGACTCGGAGAGACACAAGGAGAGCTGGAGCTTTGATGTCAAACACTGGTAGTTTATTACAAGTCAACGGCCGGAGAATTCACATCACAAGTCACAGCAGCAAAAGGTTCTGACGGCACGGGTGGGGATGTCACATCTGCTCAGCCTCGCATCTCGGTAGACCTTTTGACTAGTTTACAGAGAGCTAATCAGCATATTGGGGATGGGCGTAAACATCTGCGGACACAGGAGATGTCTTTCTCGTCTGTGGAGCTGAGAAAGCCAGCGCCCTCACAGTCGTAAACCCTAACGGGAGATTAGGTCGTAAATGTCAACACACAGGATAAGTTAAATGTCTAGGAGTAAAGACAGAAATATTCCCTCACAATTGGTACGTTTGAATAACTTTGACTTCCTGTTGCAGGGCATCAGTGACAACGTGCCGATATTAAAAGCCGTGGTGCCGAAGAACCAATCGCATTCCTTCATCACCCAGGGGAGCCCTGACACCATGGTGCGCCGGGTGCTAATGCTAATGCTAACAGTCTTTAAGTGTTTTCTACTTCTCCTTTAAACTGTTTCTCTCTCCAGGTGACGGTGAGTAAGAACTGTCTGCTGGGGACCCATGGCTGGCTGCCGTACAACAAGAACATCTCCAACTACTTCACCTTCATCAAGGACCCCACCGTGTCCAATGCAAAGTGAGGACACACACACACACACACACCTCAACATGTCCTTGAGTTGTGGTGGTGTGTTGTGATTGGCACATGTTGAGCTATCGATTTATTTTGATAGTTTTTTACCAGAATCTTTGATTAAATCCATATTGTCTTCCTCTCCCTCTCTCCCTCTCTCCCTCTCTCTCTCTTCCTCTCCTCTTCCTCTCTTCCTCTCTCCTCTCTCCCTCTTCCTCTCTCCCTCTTCCTCTCTCTCTCCTCTCTCCTCTCCCTCTTCCTCTCTCCTCTTCCTCTTCCTCTCTTCCTCTCTCCTCTCTCCTATCCTCTCTCCCTCTTCCTCTCTTCCTCTTCCTCTCTCCTCTCTCCCTCTTCCTCTCTCCCTCTTCCTCTCTTCCTCTCTCCCTCTCCTCTTCCCCTCTCCTCTCTCCCTCTCCTCTCTCCCCTCCTCTCTTCCTCTTCCTCTCTCCTCCTCCTCTCTCCCTCTTCCTCTCTTCCTCTCTCCCTCTCCTCACTCCCTCTTCCTCTCTCCCTCTTCCTCTCTTCCTCTCTACTCTCTCCCTCTTCCTCTCTCCCTCTTCCTCTCTTCCTCTCTTCCTCTCTCCCTCTTCCTCTCTCCCTCTCTCCTCTTCCTCTCCCTCTTCCTCTCTCCCTCTTCCTCTCTCCCTCTTCCTCTTCCTCTTCCTCTCCTCTTCCTCTCTCCCTCTTCCTCTCTTCCTCTCTCCTCTCTCCCTCTCCTCTCTCTCTCCCTCTTCCTCTCCTCTCTCCTCTCTCCCTCCTCTTCCTCTCTCCCTCTTCCTCTCTCCCTCTTCCTCTCTCCCTCTTCCTCTCTCCCTCTTCCTCTCTCCCTCTTCCTCTCTCCCTCTTCCTCTTTCTCTCTCCCTCTTCCTCTTCCTCTCTCCTCTTCCTCTCTTCCTCTCTCCCACTTCCTCTCTCCCTCTTCCTCTCTCCTCTCTCCCTCTTCCTCTCTCCTCTCTCCCTCTTCCTCTTCCCTCTCTCCTCTTCCTCTCTTCCTCTCTTCCTCTCCTCTCTCCTCTCTTCCTCTCTTCCTCTCTCCTCTATCCTCTTCCTCTCTCCCTCTTCCTCTCTCCTCTCTCCCTCTCCTCTCTCCCTCTTCCTCTCTTCCTCTCTCCTCTTCCTCTCTTCCTCTCTTCCTCTTCCTCTCTTCCTCTCTCCTCTCTCCCTCTTCCTCTCTCCCTCTTCCTCTCTTCCTCTTCCTCTCTCCTCTCTCCCTCTTCCTCTCTCCTTCTTCCTCTTCCTCTCTCCTCTCTCCTCTCTCCCTCTTCCTCTCTCCTCTCTCCTCTCTCCCTCTTCCTCTCTCTCTTCTCTTCCTCTCTCCTCTCTCCTCTCTCCCTCTTCCTCTCTCCCTCTTCCTCTTCCTCTCTCCTCTCTCCCTCTTCCTCTCTCCCTCTTCTCTCCCTCTTCCTCTTCCCCTCTTCCTCTCTCCCTCTTCCTCTCTTCCTCTTCCTCTTCCTCTCTCCCTCTCCTCTCTCCCTCTTCCTCTCTCCCTCTTCCTCTCTCCCTCGTCCTCTCTTCCTCTTCCTCTCTCCTCTCTCCTCTTCCTCTCTCCCTCTTCCTCTCTTCCTCTCTCCCTCTTCCTCTCTCCCTCTTCCTCTCTCCCTCTTCCTCTCTTCCTCTCTCCCTCTTCCTGATTCCTCTCTCCCTCTTCCTCTCCTCTCTCTCTCCCTCTTCCTCTCTCCTCTCTCCTCTCTTCCTCTCTCCTCTCTCCCTCTCCTCTCTCCCTCTTCCTCTCTTCTCTCTCCCTCTTCCTCTCTTCCTCTCTCCTCTCTCCCTCTTCCTCTCTCCTCTCTCCCTCTTCCTCTCTTCCTCTTCCTCTCTTCCTCTCTCCCTCTTCCTCTCCCTCTTCCTCTCTTCCTCTTCCTCTCTCCCTCTTCCTCTCTCCCTCTCTTCCTCTCCCTCTCTCCCTCTTCCTCTCTCCCTCTTCCTCTCTCCCTCTTCCTCTCCTTCTTCCTCTCTCTCCTCTCTCCTTCTTCCTCTCTCCCTCTTCCTCTCTCCTCTCTCCCTCTTCCTCTCCTCTCCCCTCTTCCTCTCTTCCTCTTCCTCTCTTCCTCTCTCCCTCTTCCTCTCTCCCTCTTCCTCTCTCCTCTTCCTCTCTCCCTCTCTCCTCTCCTCTCTCCCTCTTCCTCTCTCCTCTTCCTCTCTCCCTCTTCCTCTCTCCCTCTTCCTCTCTTCCTCTCCTCTCTCCTCTCTTCCTCTTCCTCTCCCCTCTCTCCCTCTTCCCCTCTCCCTCTTCCTCTCTTCCTCTCTCCCTCTTCCTCTCTCCCTCTTCCTCTCTTCCTCTCCCTCTTCCTCTCTCCTCTTCCTCTCCCTCTTCCTCTCCCTCTTCCTCTCCTCGCCCCTCTCCTCTCTCCCTCTTCCTCTCTCCTCTCTCCCTCTTCCTCTCTTCCTCTCTACTCTCTCCCTCTTCCTCTCCTCTCTTCCTCTCTACTCTCTCCATCTTCCTCTCTCCCTCTTCTCTCCCTCTTCCTCTCTCCCTCTCTCCTCTCCTCTCTTCCTCTCTCCCTCTCTCCCTCTTCCTCTCCCTCTCTCCCTCTTCCTCTCTCCCTCTTCCTCCAGGACGCAGCGCTTCCTCTCCGGACCCTTCGCCCCCGGCCTGGAGGTCACAGCCGGGCTGTTTGTGGTCTCTCACGATGGAAAGCTTCTCTTCAGCGGTGGCCACTGGGACAACAGCCTCCGGGTCACCTCTCTGCTCAGGGGAAAGACTGTCGGACAGCACATCAGACACATGGGTAAACACACACACCCTACACACACCTCAGTGAGGAGATTAAGTGGTGTGTGTGTGTCTGCAGATGTGTAAGCACTGTAGTAATCCCTGGCTGTGTTCACCTCCCCCACAGACATTGTGACGTGCTTGTCGACAGACCACTGCGGCATCCACCTGATCTCCGGCTCCAGAGACACCACATGCATGGTGTGGCAGGTTCTACAGCAGGTTAGCGCCCCCTTCCCCCGCGACACCCCCGTGACACATATCTGCAAACGCAACTGATGGGATGTCAGACGAGCAGAAGCGTCCTCTCTCTCTCTCAGTGTGTTCTGTTTGCTTCCCGCAGGGTGGAGCTCCCGTTGGGCTGAATCCCAAACCGGTGCAGGTGTTGTACGGACACACAGACGAGGTGCTGAGCGTCAGCATCAGCACGGAGCTGGACATGGCTGTGTCTGGATCAAGGGTAAGAGCCCACTGCGTTACACAATAATAATGAAGGATGCCTGGTATACCCATGTCCACTTTAATGGTCTTCTCCATGATGGTATGTTTGTGGGTTTTTTTAAGGGCTGTCAAGTTAACGCGTTTAAAAAATGAACGCCACTAATTATTTTAACGCATGTGTATTTTTTTCCTCGGCCGCCCCGTAGTTTCAGAGCGCATCGAGTTTAAAATACCGTCTACAAGCTGATGCTGACAGCCCCGCTCCTGCCGCCCGCTTGTGGCAGACCACACTTCCACGCTCACCGGCAGGCACCGACTGGCCATCGGGAGGACCGGGAGGGTGTGTGTGTGTGTGTGTGGCGCGAGCGAGCGAGGCATACCTTACGTGTATTGTTGTTGTTAGCATCTGGTGCTAGCTAGCTGCGCTAACGGATATAAGGAGCTGTTTCAATGAAAACAGAGGAGCGACATTTCGCCGACAACTGCGCCGAGCACTTGACTTGATGCAGGAAGCAGACAGCGGGACACAGAAAATACCTCCCCAAAACGCCTCGTTGGAGACACGTCACTGTCCATTTGATTCTTCCGGGGACATCATGATGTCATGTCGTCCCCGGAACGAAATGGACCAATCCGTGGAGCCGTTACGTTAATCCCCCGCTGATTGGTCCAAATTGATCAATCCACGGACTTCCTAACACACTCAGTGCAGGCAGCTCTGCTGATCTCTCCTCCCTGGCTGCAGGCTGATAACAGACCGTTGGGATCTTGGCGAAATTCTCTCTGCAGATCCCATTCTCACAGCCTTTATCAACCTTTTTCTTACTCGATATCAAGCCACACTTATTGCTTTTACTTCGGCTGTGACTTTGTGTGTGCTCAGGGTGAGTTTGGCTGTGTATCGCTAAACAAGGAAACCACACCTCCACGGAGCTTAGCGCGATTCACAACGTCCCGACTGGTCCCGACCAATCGGAGCACACTGGGCTCACAGGGAGGGAGCAAGAGCTGCAACGAGCCGTTTAGTGGAGAGAGGGAATACACGTAGTTTACAGAGACGCTGTGAGAAACCAAAGTGAGTTTGGAAAATGGCACAGTATAAATCTATTCTAGTAGACCTCAACGATGGAACTATGATCAGTGGAAATGGCCGTGACGCGGGACCTTTCAGAGAGATACCAGAACCAGGGTTGGTCGTAAATGTCAACACACAGAAAAGGTTAAATAGTTAGTAAGGAGTAAGACAGAATTATTCCCTCACAATATTATTATTATCCACAACAAATGACTGTTGTTTGTTTTGTTTCTAATATGTTCAATGAATCGACTAATTAATGAATTAAAGAACGTGTGTGTGTAGAATAGAATACTTTATATATTTTTGAATGTGTGTTTCCAGGATGGCACGGTGATCATCCACACGGTGCGGCGCGGTCAGTACATGCGTTGTCTTCGGCCTCCGTGTGAAAGCTCTCTGCCGCTCTCCATCCTCCACCTGGCCGTGTCCTGGGAAGGTCACCTGCTCGTACACACCTGCATCGAGGGCAAGGCCACGCTCAAGGTGAATCAAATCACTTTGTTCATATAGCTATGGGATTAACATGTTGATTCAGCCTCTGTGGAGAGAGACATCAAGCATGCTCATTTCTGACGTGGAGCTAATCTGAAGTAAACATTGAGTACTGCTTTCTATTCCTCCATCTTGTGACTGTGTGACTCCCTCTCTCGATATCAGCATGTGAAGGACACTGCTCAGGAACTAGCCTCTGTATGTGATGACTCCTTCCCTTCTGGAGAGGATCACAAGTACATGGATCCTGAGGCTGAAGCTCAAAGCCATTTTTCTAACAAAGTGTTTTATGTCCTCCCCCCAGGATAAGAACGCCCTCCACCTTTACTCTGTGAACGGGAAGCACCTGTGCAGCGAGCCTCTGAAGGAGCAGCTGACTGATATGTGTGTTTCGGGAGAATACGTGGTCATCGGCAGCGAGCAGGGATACCTGACCATCCGGGACCTCTACAGGTAAACCTCCGGGCAGCCGAGAGCTCAGTATGACGGCCTTCTCTTCCTAAAGCTAAGAACTGGAGCAAAGAAAGTACTGCTGTTTTGACAGCTTGTGGACATCCGCTTAAATGTAGATATTAACTGTTGTTCCTCCCATCAGTCTGTCTCTGTGTTCGGAGCCCATGGCCATGAGGGTGCCGGTGCGTTGTGTTTCGGTGACGAAGGAGCAGAGCCACGTTCTGGTGGGTCTGGAGGACGGGAAGCTGATCATCGTTGGCGTGGGAAAGCCAGCGGAGGTAAAGCACTCGCTGAGGAACTACATCGCTCAGAGTCTGGAGGGGACTCCTCTCATGGCCTCCCCTCTGATGGCTCCTCTCAGAGCGCGGTCTCCAACCCGTTTGCTGCACCAGCGCGACCAGCTGGTGTTCAGCCCCACGTCCCACAAGCCCCGGCGACTCTAGAACACCCTTTGCTGTAGACCTCTTCGTCCGTCCACACCTCTTCGTCCGTCCACACCTCTCCTTCTCAGGGATGGTCGCCCCACAGTTCGTTGCCTTTTGGCCTCATTTCCTCCCTCACTTAAAGGTCACCTATTATGCAAAGTCCACATGTCTCTTCTACATCAACATGTGTCCCTCTTCTTCATGTCTCTTCTACATCAACATGTGTCCCCTCTTCTCCATGTCTCTTCTACATCAACATGTGTCCCCTCTACTTCACGTCTCTTCTACATCAACATGTGTCCCCTCTTCTCCACGTCTCCTCTACATCACATGTGTCCCCTCTTCTCCATGTCTCTTCTACATCAACATGTGTCCCCTTCTCATGTCTCTCTACATCAACTTGTCCCCTCTTCATGTCTCTTCACATCACATGTCCCCTCTTCTCATGTCTCTTCTACATCAACGTGTGTGTAGCCATTAGCCAATCGGTAACCAAGGTAACCCCCCCGCCCCCTTACCACCTGAATCTCCTCTAGAGCTCCATTGAGTTCTTTGTAACCAGATGTCTCTCAGAGGGGCGTGGGGAGGGGCTCCTGGTTTCCATCTAAAGTAACAGGCAGAGAATCAGGGGCTGAAACAGAGGGGATTCTGGGTAATGCCACACAGATGCATCACATTCCCTCAGCGCCGAGCGGACAGGACTGTGACGTCCCTCGTTCTGTTGGTTTCTAAGTATTTGGCGTCTGTGTGATATTCGGGATGAACCGCCGTCTACCCGAAGTGTCACGATGTCACGTGTTCGTGTACCCGTCAACAAATATGCTGTGAAACAAAGTAATGAATGCTTCTGCAGATGTAAGCCATAGCAACAGTCGCCACAGCCTAATAATGCAAACTAGAAAGCGTCGCCAAGTTTAATGTTTTGATAACGTTTAGTGGACCGCACCTCTTCATCCTTCCTGTTCAAACCGCCTCGCCGAGTCAATCGAGCTTCGAGTATTATTTTCTTCAATGCTCCAATCAATCACTCATGAATCATGCTTTTCTCCCCCATCCCCCATCCCACTCCCCCACTCTCCCTCATCCCACTCCCCCACTCTCCCTCATCCCACTCCCCCCACTCTCCCTCATCCCCACTCTCCCTCATCCCACTCCCCCACTCTCCCTCATCCCACTCCCACCACTCTCCCTCATCCCACTCCCACCACTCTCCCTCACCCCACTCTCCCTCATCCCACTCTCCCTCCCCCCACTCTCCCTCATCCCACTCCCCCCACTCTCCCTCCCCCCACTCTCCCTCATCCCACTCTCCCCTCCCCCCACTCTCCCTCCTCCCACTCTCCCTCATCCCACTCTCCCTCCCCCCACTCTCCCTCATCCCACTCCCCCCACTCTCCCTCATCCCACTCCCCCCACTCTCCCTCATCCCACTCCCCCACTCTCCCTCCATCCCACTCTCCCTCCCCCCACTCTCCCTCATCCCCACTCCCTCCCCTCTTCTCAGATGCGCTCGGGCCAGATCACGAGGAAGTTGTGGGGCAGCAAGAAACTCTCGCAGATTTCCTCGGGGGAAACGGTGTACAGAACGCAGAACGTCTGACCCTCCCCCTTCCACATTCCCGTCGCCTCCATGCCCATCGGCACGCAGTCATTCTGTGCGAAGAGGCTCGCCTGCGTCTTCCACGAACTCTGCACGTGTGTGTTTCCATGGTTTCTGTGATTGAGATTACGGCGCCGGCGCTGTGGTTCAAATCCAGAAGTAGTGCCACCCTCGGCTCCACCTTAACACTTCAAACTATCCCCGTGTGTGTGTGTGTGTGTGTGTGTGTGTGTGTGTGTGTGGTGTGTGTGTGTGTGTGTGTGTGTGTGTGTGTGGTGTGTGTGTGTGTGTGTGTGTGTGTGTGTGTGGTGTGTGTGTGTGTGGTGTGTGTGTGTGTGTGTGTGTGTGTGTGTGTGTGTGTGTGGTGTGTGTGGTGTGTGTGTGTGTGTGTGTGGTGTGTGTGTGTGTGTGTGTGTGTGTGTGTGTGGTGTGTGTGTGTGTGTGCTAAAGCAGTGGTGGTGGATTTATTTTACGCTTAGCTATAACTGACTTGTTTTGTTCTAGAAACATCTGTCTGTTAAAGTCGGCATGTGTGTTCTCACTACAGGCAAACACACTACTATCCCAGAGAGGACTGACTTCAAAGCCACACACACTTCCTCGAATGTTTTTACGTTACTTGAATCCATGTTTATTTATAAGTAGTACTTTTTAACACCTTGTCTCTTGAGCATAGACGTAGGGCTTATCTTAAACCGTAAAGACTGTTAGGAGGAAGGAGGAAATCCACCAGGGCTCTGAGGCGTCGGTGTTAGCAGCGATGCACCCCGTCTTCCTGTCGCTTCCGGAACAACACGTGCACCCTAATTCTTTCTCCCGCTCATCATGGCCTCGCCCTTTGTCTGATCGTCTCCTTCCGGCTCGTTGTGAAGTGATCTAGGTCGTCGAGGAGGAGGTCCCGCATGCCGTGTTGTTCGGATGGGATTTCTTTAACAAGAAGCCACGGAATGAAGCCCCCGTGGATCTAATGTGTGTGTGTGTGTGTGGTGTGTGTGTATTTTTTAATAGCCATTCTCTGTTGATGTGGTGTTTTCCGATTTCCGTGGCAGCCGGCGAGTTTTTGGGGTCCCGGCGGTTCGTCTTGTGTTTTTATTTAATCGTCACGGCAACGTGGAGACCGATCCGCGTCCTTGTCGTTGAGCTGTTCTGTGTTGACCACTGTTTGAGTTGTTCCACGACTGCAACAAACGGAGTGCCTTTTTCCCCGGCGTGGCATTGACCCAGGTTTCTCTCGTTACCAAAGCGTATCGTCCCTGACCGTAGTGTAAACCCAAACTAAAGCAGCATTCCAGATGTTTTAAACCCCAGTTTCAACGGGAGAACCGAGAGCGTAGGACTTCGAAAAGTACTATTTTGTGTCTTAGCATTATTCTCCGTCACCAAATGGATGTGTGTATATCTGTGATTATTTATGAATACGGTATATAATGTACAGCATGATTTTTATTTCAGCGTATTTGAAATGTACTTTTGCACTTTCCAGGTACTAAATTGTAACATGTGTTTTAACTTGGCTCCCTAATCTGTATAAACGGCTTTGTATACACACGTGGAAAATGATCATTAAAGTCTTGTCTAAATTTAAGTGACTTGGATGGGGTTTTTGAAGGGTGTTAAAAGATATGAAACGGAAGCACTCGGATGTACAATGCCATGTTTTATTCAACGGGTGCAGACGATGGAAACATATTTGTCCGTTAGATTGTTAACAACGGTTGTTTCTCCGTGGGTTTCACGCAGCGATCTGGTATGAGCAGATGGACGCTCTCTTCAGGTCACAGTCAGCCGCCGTCCACCAGCTCTCGTCTGCAGAAAAGGGAAGGGACAGAATATATTATATATAGGATTAATTTACATTTTCAATTGTGCTAAAGCAGGGGTGTCAAACTCAATTTCACCCCGGGCCACATCAGCATTATGTTTGTACTCAAAGGACCGGTTGTAATTGTAATTATATATAAATATACATATGTTAATGTATTATATTACATTGTTGGCCCTGCATTGGATTATTATCAGTTCTGGTAATATCTTCCTGAATAACTCCGTCTGAAAACAGAAGTCTAGGGCAAACAATTGAAAGTAAATATTCAACAATTGTATATTATATTCTTTGCAAGCTCTTGCGGGCCACATACAATTAGGTCGCGGGCCGGATTTTGAGTTTGACACCCCTGTGCTAAAGGGACGGAACAAGTTTCCATTAGTGCTTCTAAGATTCTCTCATACAAGTTATTTGTATCAAACTTTCCTTGACTTTATGAGCTTCTCTGATCCATAATATAACCCTTTTTTGTCGCTGCACTGTAGTCTTCTTTCTTACCTATTTAGTTGTACCATTTAAAGGTGGGGGGTAGGTACATTTGAGAAACCGGCTCGAGATCGCTAGAATTTCAAAATACACAACCGGAGATAATCTGCCACTTCCTCTCAGAGCCCCTCCTCCAACACACACGAACGCGCACATGACCAATGAGGGCACGAGGTAAGTGTGTGCCCAGATGGAAGGCTGGCAGGCAGGTAGGCCATCGGATTGGTTGTACTTTTTACAGTACCACGGCTTCTACAGGTGACATTTTTTTATGGATTTGTTGTCAAAGCACTTCAGATATTCATTGCTGTCGGGATGTTAAGAGCATTCCATGGAATATAACAAAAAGTGTATCTCGAGCCGGTTTCTGAAACTTACCTACCCCACCTTTAATCAGTTGTGTGTGTGTGTGTGTGTCTCCGTGTGTGTGTGTGTCTGTCTCTGTGTGTGTTCTTACCTATCTTGAACATCTCCACACACACTGGTTTATCAGTGTGGATGTTAGGGTGTCCGGGCATCCAGTCGCTGTAACTCCAGTCCGACCCGTCTACCCATGATGCCTTCTGGTTCTGAGGTGTGCCAAATCAACACACATACAGCTTATTATAATATGCACGCATTACACTTTCATTAAAACATGTTTTATGAAGTATTCTGATCTTGTGTAAATACAGCTTTAACACTTTTTAAAATTCCTGTGTAGGATATTTTTGGGAAAAAACACTGAAGTATTTATTTTACTTTCTGGCCTTGTTAAGTGACAGCGCAGAAACAGATGGAGTCCACAGGTCAATGTTTCACCAAGGTGAGACTAACACTATCTGCCCTGTTGATAACATATCTGATGATACTCTCCTTGGCCTCCTTCCTGCGTCACAGTACATGGTCATAAAAAAAGTTTAAACATTTATTCTGTATGACTTGCCTTGACCGTGCCTCCTATCCACGTCAACACCGGGTTGTTTTCACCACCGTTTGTCGAGAGAGAAACCAGGCGTGAATGCAGATCTCCGGTTGTTACAGATGCAAGCTCAGCATTTGGGGCAAGAGATCTGCATTTGGCCTGGAGACACGAGAGCGAGATTTAATTCATGGAGCTGAAAGCAGATTCAAAACTATTGGTGACGTACACATGGTGGGAATGAGGGTGGAGAGAGTACAAAAGCACACACAATGCAAGAATATTATTAAAACAAAGGCAGTGGATTATTTATACCACATTATCTTATGTGTGTTATTAGCATTATATCAAGATTTGATTTACGTAGAATCACAGTTATCACATATTGGATGTAATGTGTCTAACCTGAGCATCTTGGAAGGTCAGCGGTGTGGGATTGAACTCATAACAGTTCCCATTAATGATGTCCCCCTTACATGCCACTGTCTTTGTCTGGAGCTCGGGGGTGGAGTGTTCGGTTCCCTGCCTGAAACCTTCTGGGATCAAAGGTTCGGTTCCCTGGCTCAAACCATCTGGGATGGACATCATGGGTTCGGTTCCCTGGCTCAAACCATCTGGGATGGACATCTTAGATTCTGTTCCCTGCATAAAGCCCTCATGGATGGACATCATAGATTGAATCTCCTCCCTAAAACTCTCTGGGGCCGTATGAATAGGTTCGGTTCCCTGGCTCAAGTCTTCTGCGATGGACATCATAGGTTCGGTTCCCTGTCTAAAACCTTCTGGGATGGACATCCTGGGTTCGGTTCCCTGTCTGAAACCATCTGGGATGGACATCATGGGTTCGGTTCCCTGTCTGAAACCATCTGGGATGGACATCTTAGATTGAATTTCCTGCCCAAAGCCATCTGGGACCATATGAATAGGTTCGGTTCCCTGGCTCAAGTCTTCTGGAATGGACATCATGGATTTGGTTCCCTGCATAAAGCCTTCATGGATGGACATCATAGATTGAATCTCCTCCCTAAAACTCTCTGGGGCTGTATGAATAGGTTCAGTTCCCTGGCTCAAACCATCTGCGATGGACATCACAGGTTCGGTTCCCTGTCTAAAACCCTCTGGGATTGACATCCTGGGTTCGGTTCCCTGTCTGAAACCATCTGGGATGGACATCATAGGTTCGGTTCCCTGTCTGAAACCATCTGGGATGGACATCATAGGTTCGGTTCCCTGTCTAAAACCTTCTGGGATGGACATCATAGGTTCGGTTCCCTGTCTGAAACCTTCTGGGATGGACATCATGGGTTCAGTTCCCTGTCTAAAACCTTCTGGGATGGACATCATAGATTGAATGTCCTGCCCAAAGCCATCTGGGACCATATGAATAGGTTCGGTTCCCTGGCTCAAGTCTTCTGGAATGGACATCATGGATTTGGTTCCCTGCCTAAAGCCCTCGTGGATGGACATCATAGATTGAATCTCCTCCCTAAAACTCTCTGGGGCTGTATGAATAGGTTCAGTTCCCTGGCTCAAGTCTTCTGCGATGGACATCATAGGTTCGGTTCCCTGTCTGAAACCATCTGGGATGGACATCATAGGTTCGGTTCCCTGTCTGAAACCATCTGGGATGGACATCATGGGTTCGGTTCCCTGTCTAAAACCTTCTGGGATGGACATCTTAGATTGAATGTCCTGCCCAAAGCCATCTGGGACCATATGAATAGGTTCGGTTCCCTGGCTCAAGTCTTCTGGAATGGACATCATGGATTTGGTTCCCTGCCTAAAGCCCTCATGGATGGACATCATAGATTGAATCTCCTCCCTAAAACTCTCTGGGGCCGTATGAATAGGTTCGGTTCCCTGGCTCAAGTCTTCTGCGATAGACATCATAGGTTCGGTTCCCTGTCTGAAACCTTCTGGGATGGACATCATAGGTTCGGTTCCCTGTCTGAAACCTTCTGGGATGGACATCATAGGTTCGGTTCCCTGTCTGAAACCATCTGGGATGGACATCATAGGTTCGGTTCCCTGTCTGAAACCTTCTGGGATGGACATCATGGATTTGGTTCCCTGCATAAAGCCCTCATGGATGGACATCATAGATTGAATCTCCTCCCTAAAACTCTCTATGACCGTATGAATAGGTTCGGTTCCCTGCCTAAGCCCCTCATGGATGGACATCATAGATTGAATCTCCTCCCTAAAACTCTCTATGACCGTATGAATAGGTTCGGTTCCCTGTCTGAAACCGTCTGGGAGAGACATCATGGGTTCGGTTCCCTGTCTGAAACCGTCTGGGAGACGAGGATCAGAGGGTTTCTCCACCCGGACCCAACCAGCACCACCAACGTTCTTCTGGGCTGGAACATCTTCAGGAACTGGAAGACAGAAAACATTTAGATGAATCAGGTTTTTGTATTGATATGTTATTAATGTGAGGGTAGTTACTTAGTAGTGGAGATAAATAGTAGTTAAATTGTGTTTATTTCACTTTGTATCTTCCTCACCCTCATTTGCCAGCAGGTGACTTCCCTCCATCTCTCCTAATCCTTTTCCTAGAGGACGGATGAAAGCTACAGAAAAAAGGAAATGCACAAATGAAAAACTAAAAACCTCTTTACTATTAATTTACTTTCCTATAATTACTTCTAGATTAAGTTGGATTCATACCGTCTCCCCTGTCCATCTCGCTCAAGTGTTCTTGCAGCAGACCGGTGTTCAGGTCCACGATGAATCTCCTGGAGGGTTCGGTACCTTGTCTGAAGTCAGAAACCGGTTCGCGCATGTCGAAAAGTTCGGTTCCCTGTCGAAAGCCATCAGGAAGCTGGTAGGTTGAAGGCGTCTTCTGCAACCGTCGAGCAAGAGGAAGAGCCTGGAGGCCTGCGAAGGGTAAAGTGTACTTTACGGCTAGAGGTTGTAATCTTCACTTTGCAGGATGAGAGGGGTTAAAGCCGAGGGTCTGCATTTATGAAAACCCTACGGAAGACGGTTAGGGCCACGTGAGAATAAAAGTCAGTATTGTTACAGCTGTGTATTTGAGCTTGACACCCTGACGTATATCATTCGCAGCTCACATATTTATTTATTATTACAATAAACCGTATTTATTTTTACATTATTCTTAACATGTATAGAGTTTACGTTTACCTGCACATTGTTCTCACGCACTATTTTATTTCTCTTCTGTTTTTTCTATTGTTATTGCTGTATTTCTTACATACATGTTGCTCGGTTGGAGGACTTAAGATATAAGATATAAGATTTAAGAAAGCCATATCTACACTATAGCTGTGCATATGATAATAAAACCTTTAAATCTTGAATTCTAGGTGTGAGATAATACTCTGGCACACAAATTATAATATTTTCTACCAAGGTTTTAAACGAGCATTACTAGAAAGAAAGACGGAGTGAAATCTTACCCGACAGCGCCAGGAGCAGCAGCACCAACTTGAACATCCTTTAATAAAAAAGAGACGGTTTAATGTGCCGTACAACGCTCTATAAGCGAGTGAAGCTGTTGCACTGACGGTGTGTGTGTGTGTGTGTGTGTGGGGCTCACCTGAGACAGCAGTGATGAACACAAGTAGGGTACCTGTTCATGTATCACTGTCCTTGTATGAGATAATGATTTATCTGCAGATTGCTGATATTCATGCACTTTGCCCTTTTGAACACAACGCTCTTACAGTACGCCTGATAGCGTTTCGCTTGATATCTTGTTGTACTTCGTTTTCCAGGTGTTGTTGTAGTTGTAGTGGAGTCTTTGCTAAGTGGGTTTAATTGAGGGTATAGCTGAGTCAATATGTGTGACTGTGGACTGTGGAGGTCACTCAAGGTCGTACTTTAGACCTGAATGAGTTTCACTAAATGTTTAGAAATGAAATCATGTTACTTGCTTTATCCAGATGTATACTCGAAATGTTAAAGTCCAAGGATACAGCAGGTCATAATCTCTGGCTCCACCTGGTGTAGAAGCAGTATTATAAAACGGACAAGTCAAATCAAACAATCTGATTGGTTCTTATGATATGAGTGGATACCACGGGTAGAATGTAGTTCACAACAAGTCAGTATCCCTCCGCGTCAGTTGGGCTCCGCTTCGCGTCGGGCCGAACCACGCCCCTTAGCTGTGATATAATGAGCATACACCACAGCCTGTCGTGAGCTCTATTGCCTAAACATACAGTGCTGACGAACATATAGTATTTAAATAAGAGTGTGTGCGGGGAATTATCTGGAAAGAGTGTCGAGTAGTTGAAGTTAAAAACCTGTTCAACCCCGAGCCTGTTTTTCAGGTTTCAGGCTCGAAGATGACATTCCCAGAACAAATGCCCATATCTTCCCTTCTAAAAGAGTTACATGAATAATCTTTTTTAAAAACAGGTTAATGCTTAGGATTACGTTAGCTTCACGACCGGCTCATTTCGTCAGATGATGGCGGTTATAATACGGTGTGGCTTTATAGATGCCCCATACGCTGTTTTAAAAAAGATATAATAATTCAATGTATTTCAATTACAAATGATGGATCAAAGAGATCCCTGGTTTTTAATTGGCTTCTCATTCGTGAGGTGTCTTGCCAACGTGATGCAGATGTATTACACACTTGTCTTCTACGTGACCTTTGTCTGATATTTTTCAATCACTCTTTGCCAGGAGAGAGTTTGGAGGTCCAAACGTGGAAGGCTTTGACCTTTATTGAGCAACACTTTTGGGGCAGAGCATTTTCTGTTGCTGGCATCAAGCCAGACATAATGAAGCACCTAGCAACAGGAACATGGCCTTACTTCCACAATAAAGGTTATACACAAACCTTTCTGAAGATGCAATACAAAACAGTTATACTAACTTGAGGTACTTCATTTGAAGTACTCAGGTCTTGTACTTGAGTAAAAGTAGAAGTACTCAGATCTTGTACTTGAGTAATAGTAGAAGTACCCAGGTCTTGTACTTGAGTAATAGTAGAAGTACCCAGGTCTTGTACTTGAGTAATAGTAGAAGTACCCAGGTCTTGTACTTGATTAAAAGTAGAAGTACTCAGTTCTTGTACTTGAGTAAAAGTACTCAGATCTTGTACTCGAGTAAAAGTAGAAGTACTCAGATCTTGTACTTGAGTAATAGTAGAAGTACCCAGGTCTTGTACTTGAGTAAAAGTAGAAGTTCCCAGGTCTTGTACTTGATTAAAAGTAGAAGTACTCAGTTATTGTACTTGAGTACAAGTACTCAGATCTTGTACTCGAGTAAAAGTAGAAGTACTCAGATCTTGTACTTGAGTAATAGTAGAAGTACTCAGATCTTGTACTTGAGTAAAAGTAGAAGTACCCAGGTCTTGTACTTGATAAAAGTAGAAGTACCAGGTCTTGTACTTGATTACAAGTACTCAGATATTGTACTTGAGTACTAGTAGAAGTACTCAGATCTTGAACTTGAGTAATAGTAGAAGTGCTCAGATATTGTACTTGAGTAAAAGTCAAAGTACTCAGAAATGTTACTCAAGTAAAAGTAGAAAGTGCTCAAATGTAATTAAAAGTAGTTAATTGTGCAGATTGGTGAATTACTCCAGGTGTAACGAAAGTGTGATTTAAGAGTTGAGTATATGTCACAACATTAATCCAAATCTGCCTCGTTACTAAATGTATTTAATACAAGTAGTGGAGTAAAAGTACAACGTAGCAAACAATTGAAGTACTCAAGTAAAGTACAAGTATCCCTAAAAGTAACGTTGGTTGCTAACCATTCTATTCTGAAAGTCCTTACGGGATGTTGTTTTCTCGTGGCTTGGAACCATGCCTTGGAACGCTCACGTTTTCTGACGTAAATGATACGCACGTTACGCAACCAACGTGACAGTGACTGGGTGACGTAACGCAGCTAAAACAAGCTACCTTAGCTTAGCTTGTGCCTCCTCGACTGAAGTGGAGTGTGTTTACGGTGTTGTGCTGGTCGGACGGGTTTTAAAATGGCTTTAGTGACGGCTCTGAGAAGACTCGTGAGGTTAAGAGAGTGTGCATGGAGGACGGCAGCAGTCACCTCTGGATCCTGGCCGAGGACTCGGAGCTTTTCCTCGGGACACCTCCTCAGGTAGGTCCCTAAAATCTAGGTTTACACATGCAAGAATCAGTGGTGTAAAGTAACGAAGTACATTTAATCTATACTGTACTTAAGTAACATTTTGGGATACTTGTACTTGACATGAGTGCTTCCATTTTATGCTACTTTGTACTTTTACACCTACATGTATGTAATACCTTTTAGTTACCATGCAGATTGATTATTACATATAATCAGACTTTTAGTTCCACCTGGAGCAAGCTACCCTGCAGTCTACAAAGTACTTCAGACCAGCTGCACCTCCACCAGCTACCCTGCAGTCTACAAAGTACTTCAGACTAGCTGCTCCTCCACCAGCTTTGAGAACACTTTAATGATCAATCATTATAAAACATATCATATATATTATTCTGAAATGGACCAATCTGCAACCAGACTATTCCTACACTCTTGTACTTGTACTCAAGTCCCAGATCTGAGTACTTCTACTTTTACTCAAGTCCCAGATCTGAGTACTTCTACTTTTACTCGAGTCCCAGATCTGAGTACTTCTACTTTTACTCGAGTCCCAGATCTGAGTACTTCTACTTGTACTCAAGTCCCAGATCTGAGTACTTCTACTTTTACTCAAGTCCCAGATCTGAGTACTTCTACTTTTACTCGAGTCCCAGATCTGAGTACTTCTACTTTTACTCGAGTCCCAGATCTGAGTACTTCTACTTTTACTCGAGTCCCAGATCTTGTTCTTGAGTAAAAGTAGAAGTGCCAGAGTGTAGGAATACTCTGCAGTAAAAGTATTCAAAATGTTCCTCAAGTGAAAGTAGAAAGTATTCTCATCTAAATATAGTGAAAGACAGTGAAAGTAGTCGTTGTGCTGATTGGTCCATTTCAGAATAATATATATGATATGTTTTATAATGATTGATCATGAAAGTGTTATCAGAGCTGGTGAAGGTGCAGCTAGTCTGAAGTACTTTGTAGACTGCAGGGTAGCTGGTGAAGGTGCAGCTAGTCTGAAGTACTTTGTAGACTGCAGGGTAGCTGGTGAAGGAGCAGCTAGTCTGAAGTACTTTGTAGACTGCAGGATAGCTGGTGGAGGAGCAGCTAGTCTGAAGTACTTTGTAGACTGCAGGGTAGCTGGTGGAGGAGCAGCTAGTCTGAAGTACTTTGTAGACTGCAGGATAGCTGGTGGAGGAGCAGCTAGTCTGAAGTACTTTGTAGACTGCAGGGTAGCTGGTGGAGGTGCAGCTAGTCTGAAGTACTTTGTAGACTGCAGGGTAGCTGGAGAAAGTGCAGCTAGTCTGAAGTACTTTGTAGACTGCAGGGTAGCTGGTGGAGGAGCAGCTAGTCTGAAGTACTTTGTAGACTGCAGGGTAGCTGGTGGAGGTGCAGCTAGTCTGAAGTACTTTGTAGACTGCAGGGTAGCTGGTGGAGGTGCAGCTAGTCTGAAGTACTTTGTAGGCTGCAGGGTAGCTGGTGGAGGAGCAGCTAGTCTGAAGTACTTTGTAGGCTGCAGGGTAGCTGGTGGATTCACTCCAGGTGGAACTACAGTCTGATTCAACACTTGGTTATATTTCACATCCTTCATCTGTGAAGTAACTGAAGGGGTTAGATACATGTAGTGGAGGAAAAGTACACCATGTACCTCTGAACTGTAGAGGAGTAGAAGTACACCATGTACCTCTGAACTGTAGAGAAGTAGAAGTACACCATGTACCTCTGACTTATGTTCACTGCCAACCTAAAAGTACCTCAACAATAGTAATCAATAATGTATTAAAGTGATTTGGCTGATAGTTGTATATCGGCTCAGCCAGGTATTTGGGAGGTATATGGGAGGTATTTGGGAGGTATATGGGAGGTATTTGGGAGGTATATGGGAGGTATATGGGAGGTATATGGGAGGTATATGGGAGGTATATGGGAGGTATATGGGAGGTATATGGGAGGTATTTGGGAGGTATTTGGGAGGTATATGGGAGGTATATGGGAGGTATATGGGAGGTATATGGGAGGTATTTGGGAGGCCCAGTCTACGTACAGATCACTCAGTTTGAAATATTAACCTTAGTTTTCTTTTCTTTAATTGTTCATCCTCGTGTAGAAGGCTATCACGAAACACACGTTTGGTTTACAGCATAAAGAACATCTGATTTATTGTGAGGTAGGGATATAGTCATTTGAGTATGTGTATATAAATATGTAATTTACAACGGCTGTGAGATGCTTGAAAATGCTTGACTTTGGAAAAGGTGTAAGAACCCGGAGTATAAGCTTCTTCTTTTTTAACTCCCATGAAAATGTTCAAAAAGTGCTCAAACTTCACACGTGTACAGTCCAGCCGTGAAGACATCTACGGGACAGTTTTGAGATTTCTTCGAATGCCTTTGCCATGGCAACGCAATGCTCGCCATGAAACCCGGTTTTCTCATAACTTCAGTGAAAATGCTCCAAACGCTCCAAAACTTCACAGGTTTGGTCACGATGCAGCCGTCAACGCATCTAAGCGTCTAATCGAGCCCCCCGGGAAGTGCGCCGGACTCAGATGAGAATATTCGTGGTGGCCAAACGGCGGTACTGCACTTCCGTTTGGTTGCCGGGCCCGGAAACACTTTTTCCATGGGGAAAGAGCGGTCTGTAAATCGTTGCATAATTTTTTTTAAACTAAATAAACTACCCAGTATGAACACTTGTTCATACTAGCCCTTATTAAAAACATTCGCTACTCAAGTTGTAAAAATGTGCTAATAACGTTATTCTGAGTTATTTCCCTCGGCATTATGAACGCGCATCGAACCCACGGGACCGCGCCGCCCGGCACGTTCAAGTTACGTGTTCAGCACTACATGCGTTTATCTTTACCCGTGGATGCACAATAACAAGGGACCACATCGCCTCACTGCCCACGGAGCTGTGATGATGGATATATTGCACATGTTTGCTATAATTCATCATTTGTAAAATATTATACTACATGGGCTGTATGATTAAATCTTGTACCATGTTGTATTAAATAAAGTTAATATTACCGAGTGTGTAGTGAGAGACAAAGAGAAACTGTGTGTGTGTGTGTGTGTGTGTGTGTGTGTGTGTGTGTGTGTGTGTGTGTGTGTGTGTGTGTGTGTGTGTGTGTGTGTGTGTGTGTGTGTGTGTGTGTGTGTGTGTGTGTGTGTGTGTGTGTGTGTGTGTGTGTGTGTGTGTGTGTGTGTGTGTGTGTGTGTGTGTGTGTGTGTGTGTGTGTGTGTGTGTGTGTGTGTGGTGATTCATCTTTCATTTCAAGGCTCTGCTTCCCAGCTGCCAGGTTTACGGCGTCCTCTGACTTCCAGCGGGTCCTTGAGTTTATTATCTGTGTATTTAAACGTAAAAATGGCTTTCGTTCTCTCTGTGCCTTCTCTCTCTCTCTCTGAAGGATTTCAAAGCTTATTCGTCTGTCGATTAAATACAGCTGAACGAGTTGGCATTTCTATTTGTTTCCCACTTAGAGGTCACGGCCATCTCCACCGATCATAGCTCCAGGGTTGAAGTCGACTGGAATAGATTTATATCGTGCAATATTCCAAACTCTCATTGGTTTCTCAGCGTCTCTGTAAACTACGAGTATTCACTCTCGGCCTTTAACGGCTCGCTGTAGCTCCGATAGCTCCAGCCCCCACACAGTGTGCTCGGATTGGTCGGGACGTTGTGAATCGCGCTGAGCTCCGTGGAGGTGTGGTTTCCTTGTTTAGCGATACACAGCGAAACTCACCCCGAGAACACACAAAGTCACAGCCGAAGTAAAAGCAATAAGTGTGGGTTGATGTTGAGAAAGAAAAAGGTTGATAGACGCTGAGAGGATGGGTCTGCAGAGAGGATGTCGCTGCGATCCCAACTGTCTGTTATCAGCCTGCAGCCAGGGAGGAGAGATCAGCTGAGCTGCACTGAGTGTGTGAGGAAGTCCGTGGATTGGTCAATTTGGACCAATCAGCGGAGGCGTAACGTAACAGCTCCACGGATTGGTCCATTTCGTTCCGGGGACGACATGACATCGTGATGTCCCCGGAAGAATCAAAGGACAGTGACGTGTCTCCAACGAGGCGTTTTGGGGAGGTCTTCTCTGAGTTAGAGTTTTACTCGCTACAGGGTGCACTTTGAGGGTTTTCACGAAGCAGACGGTTACATGCAGACAAACCTTCGTAACAACAAGGGGACGGGTGATAATCGGAAAAGCACGACATGGGACCAAACATTCACACAGGGTTTGCTCACTCGTGTTTATCCACTTTGCCCTAGACCCGAGAAACCCTTTGCACACCTCCCTAGTGCAATTGACCTGGTTTCTGTCCCTTTGTTTATGCAGTTGTTGTCGATGTAAGAAAGCGTATTTGCGATGCTTAAATATTAACACTTTCCATACTTTGCAGCTGCAGAGCATCCATGTTAAACCGTACGTGCTGATTGCATCCATCTGTGTGCACGGGGTGTGTGGAGCTGACCCGGTTCTAAGAAGCTGGGCTAGTTTTAACGTTGGAATTTTTTTTTATATATAATCACAGATTGATTTATTTGACAGGCGTGTTGAACTGCAGTTACAAAAACACTCGCCTAATGTCCACACAGCCATTATGTGTGGACATTCTATGTGATAACTGCATCTTTCAAATACGTTTTCTGTCTGTGTAACAATCCCAAAGGTATGATTGAGTGCCAGCGTGCATTATTTAGCCAAATTGTCCATTGTCCTGGGTTGCCACAGCCAGACATTTCCCTTTTTAAATCTGAAACGTATATGTAGTTTTGTAAAATTGGCTACTGATTACGATTAAAAGTAAAGCCATATTCACACAGGATTATCATTACGGGACCTTATGTCATTTAGAAAGAATAGTCATATTGGATTATATTGGACAATAACAAATAACTAGAGGCCTCCACGTAATACTAGTAACTTAAGAATTCAACTTATGAACGTTTTCTGATTGGCCACTGGGAAATGCTTTTAAACGAACATTTAGTTCGGCTCAATAGTCAGTCGGCAAGGCTAAGCTGATCCTCAACGCTGAACATAACGTACACGGACTGTCTGCTGTCACATTCACACCATTAAATATCCATTTTGAGAAATTGCTTATAATATATTCATTCATATCAATCACTTTAATGTCATGCCAGAGCCTTATATTCAATCTGCTGTAGTGGTGAGCTCTGGCCACTAGAGGGCGCTGTCTCCATGATCCCTGATGATTAAAATGTGTGTGTGTGTGTGTTTTCCAGGTCGGACAACAAGGTGACGGTGCATTTTTTCAACAGAGACGGGGAGAAGATCACAGTGAAGGGCTCACCGGGAGACTCCCTGCTCGATATCGTTATCAATGAAGACCTCGACTTCGATGGCTTTGGTAGGCACGCACACACACACACACACACACACAGACACACAGACACACAGACAGAGACACACAGACAGAGACACACACACGCACACAGACAGACAGAGACACACACACACACACACACAGACACACACTCACACTCACACACACACACGCACGCACACACACACATAAACAGACACACACACACACATAAACAGACACACACATACACACACACACACTCACAGACTCACAGACACACACACTCAGACACACACACACACACACACACTCAGACACACACACACACACACACACACACACAGACAGACACACTCTCTCACACACACAGAAACAGACACACACAGAGAAACACACACAAAATCACACACAGACACAGACACACACACAGACACACACTCTCTCAGACAGACAGACGGACACACACACTCTCTCACACACACAGAAACAGACACACACACACACACACACAGAAACAGACACACACACAGACGTTTTCCTGCCATGACAATAAAGCTTAACGATGTCTTGGACTGCATCAGACACGGCAACGTTAGTAGATAAACCAAAAATCTATTATTCGTGGAGAACGATAGTTTCAGCCTTTCTATAATATATCACCTTAAAGGGTTGTTGACTGAAACGGAACATTTTTCCATATTTCCTGACATTTAATAAACCAAAAGAAGAATCTGGAAGATGATCTGTTGATGAATTGCTTTTCAGGCGCGTGTGAAGGAACGCTGGCCTGCTCCACGTGCCATCTGATCTTTGAGGAGGAAACCTACAAGAGTCTGGGTCCCGTCACAGACGAGGAGATGGACATGTTAGATTTAGCCTACGGCCTGTCTGACACGTAAGAACACACACACACACACACACACACACTCACACAGTGTTTTAGTTTTAGTCATTATTTTAAGTTTAGTTGAGGATAAACCCTTACATTTTAGTCAACTATTGACCCTTGAGAGGCTGTGGCTCAACTAATCAGCTTTGGACAGCCAGCTTCAACCGTGACGCAGCATCACCTCGTGGCATCAGAACATACGTTTTATAAATAAATGGTAATCGGCTTTATTCAACATTTTAACAATTGATTGAATGAGAAATGAAGGGTGGACTGAGTCTATTCACAGCTACGGTATGATTCCTCCGGTTCATTAGTATCAGTACTTTAAGAATGACGGGGAAAAGTACTCCGGTGAGAAAGCGCTGTTTTAATAAGAGCCGTGTGTGTTCAGCGCTCTGCTTCCACTCCCTGCACTGCAGCCGAGCCTGCAGTCCCTCCCCTTTCTCAAGCACGCGCTAAGTCCCTCCCCTTTCTCAAGCACGCACTAAGTCCCTCCCCTTTCTCAAGCACGCGCTAAGTCCCTCCCCTTTCTCAAGCACGCTCTAAGTCCCGCCCCTCTCAAGCACGCTCTAAGTCCCGCCCCTCTCGAACACGCTCTAAGTCCCTCCCTTTTCTCAAGCACGCTCTAAGTCCCTCCCCTTTCTCAAGCACGCTCTAAGTCCCTCCCCTTTCTCAAGCACGCTCTAAGTCCCTCCCCTCTCAAGCACGCTCTAAGTTCCTCCCCTCTCAAGCACGCTCTAAGTCCCTCCCCTTTCTCAAGCACGCGCTAAGTCCCTCCCCTCTCAAGCACGCGCTAAGTCCCGCCCCTCTCAAGCACGCTCTAAGTCCCTCCCCTCTCGAACACGCTCTAAGTCCCTCCCTTTTCTCAAGCACGCTCTAAGTCCCTCCCCTTTCTCAAGCACGCTCTAAGTCCCTCCCCTTTCTCAAGCACGCTCTAAGTCCCTCCCCTTTCTCAAGCACGCTCTAAGTCCCTCCCCTCTCGTGCACGCTCTAAGTCCCTCCCCTCTCTCGTGCACGCTCTAAGTGCCTCCCCTCTCTCGTACACGCTCTAAGTGCCTCCCCTCTCTCGTACACGCTCTAAGTGCCTCCCCTCTCTCGTACACGCTCTAAGTGCCTCCCCTCTCTCGTACACGCTCTAAGTCCCTCCCCTCTTTCGTGCATGCTCTAAGTCCCTCCCCTCTCTCGAGCACGCTCTAAGTGCCTCCCCTCTCTCGTGCACGCTTAAGTGCCTCCCCTCTCTCGAGCACGCTCTAAGTCCCTCCCCTCTCTCGAGCACGCTCTAAGTCCCTCCCCTCTCTCGAGCACGCTCTTAGTCCCTCCCCTCTCTCTCGAGCACGCTCTAAGTCCCTCCCCTCTCTCATACACGCTTAAGTGCCTCCCCTCTCTTGTGCACGCTCTAAGTCCCTCCCCTCTCTCGTGCACGCTCTAAGTCCCTCCCCTCTCCAGCACGCTCTAAGTCCCTCCCCTCTCCAGCACGCTCTAAGTCCCTCCCCTCTCTCAAGCACGCTCTAAGTCCCTCCCCTCTCTCAAGCACGCTCTAAGTCCCTCCCCTCTCTCAAGCACGCTCTAAGTCCCTCCCCTCTCAAAGCACGCTCTAAGTCCCTCCCCTCTCAAGCACGCTCTAAGTCCCTCCCCTCTCTCAAGCATACTCTTAGTCCCTCCCCTCTCTCGAGCACGCTCTAAGTCCCTCCCCTCTCTCGAGCACGCTCTAAGTCCTTCCCCTCTCTCTCGAGCACGCTCTAAGTCCCTCCCCTCTCAAGCACGCTCTAAGTCCCTCCCCTCTCAAGCACGCTTTAAGTCCCTCCCCTCTCAAGCACGCTCTAAGTCCCTCCCCTCTCTCGAGCACGCTCTAAGTCCCTCCCCTCTCTCGAGCACGCTCTAAGTCCCTCCCCTCTCTCGAGCACGCTCTAAGTCGCTCCCCTCTCCAGCACGCTCTAAGTCCCTCCCCTCTCCAGCACGCTCTAAGTCCCTCCCCTCTCCAGCACGCTCTAAGTCCCTCCCCTCTCTCAGCACGCTCTAAGTCCCTCCCCTCTCTCCAGCACGCTCTAAGTCCCTCCCCTCTCTCAAGCACGCTCTAAGTCCCTCCCCTCTCTCAAGCACGCTCTAAGTCCCTCCCCTCTCTCAAGCACGCTCTAAGTCCCTCCCCTCTCTCAAGCACGCTCTAAGTCCCTCCCCTCTCTCAAGCACGCTCTAAGTCCCTCCCCTCTCTCAAGCACGCTCTAAGTCCCTCCCCTCTCTCAAGCACGCTCTAAGTCCCTCCCCTCTCAAGCACGCTCTAAGTCCCTCCCCTCTCAAGCACGCTCTAAGTCCCTCCCCTCTCTCAAGCACGCTCTAAGTCCCTCCCCTCTCTCAAGCACGCTCTAAGTCCCTCCCCTCTCTCAAGCACGCTCTAAGTCCCTCCCCTCTCTCAAGCACGCTCTAAGTCCCTCCCCTCTCTCAAGCACGCTCTAAGTCCCTCCCCTCTCTCAAGCACGCTCTAAGTCCCTCCCCTCTCTCAAGCACGCTCTAAGTCCCTCCCCTCTCTCAAGCACGCTCTAAGTCCCTCCCCTCTCTCAAGCACGCTCTAAGTCCCTCCCCTCTCTCAAGCACGCTCTAAGTCCCTCCCCTCTCTCAAGCACGCTCTAAGTCCCTCCCCTCTCTCAAGCACGCTCTAAGTCCCTCCCCTCTCTCAAGCACGCTCTAAGTCCCTCCCCTTTCTCGAGCACGCTCTAAGTCCCTCCCCTTTCTCGAGCACGCTCTAAGTCCCTCCCCTCTCTCGAGCACGCTCTAAGTCCCTCCCCTCTCTCGAGCACGCTCTAAGTCCCTCCCCTCTCCAGCACGCTCTAAGTCCCTCCCCTCTCTCAAGCACGCTCTAAGTCCCTCCCTCTCTCAAGCACGCTCTAAGTCCCTCCCCTCTCTCAAGCACGCTCTAAGTCCCTCCCCTCTCTCAAGCACGCTCTAAGTCCCTCCCCTTTCTCGTGCACGCTCTAAGTCCCTCCCCTCTCGTGCACGCTCTAAGTCCCTCCCCTCTCAAGCACGCTCTAAGTCCCTCCCCTCTCAAGCACTCTCTAAGTCCCTCCCCTCTCAAGCACGCTCTAAGTCCCTCCCCTCTCAAGCATGCTCTAAGTCCCTCCCCTCTCTCGTGCACGCGCTAGCTGCCAGAGCATGTGAGAAAGCGAGAAGCATGGCTGCGAGTGCAACTGCCGCTGCGCCTCGGCTTGTTGACAACAAAGACGCCAGAAGCGAAATGTGGAAGTATTTGAGCGATATCTCTGACAGTGAGGGCAAGCCTACGGACGCCACGAGGCCCGTCTGTCAGACATGTTTCAATTTGATTTAATACGAATTCTTGTCATTTATTTAATTTACTGTTCTCATTGTTTAAACGTTTGTGTTCTGGTGTGAAATAAAGCACAATAATTACATTTAAGACTGTTTCCCTTTTTTTTAAGAAAAGTATCGAGAAAGAATCGCAATTCTTGACTTGGTGTCGAAACCAAAATGTTGGTATCGTGACAACACTACCGTGAACACATTTAGTATCGCAGGGGTAACATCTTGCGCTCGCAGACACTCACACACACACACACTCAGACACACACAGACACACACACACACACACACACACACACACACACACACACACAGACACAGACACAGACACACACACACACACACACACACACACACACACACACACACACACACACACACACACACACACACACTCAGACACACACACACACACACACACAGACACACACAGACACACACAGACACACACAGACACACTCAGACACACTCAGACACACACAGACACACTCACACACACAGACACACTCACACACACAGACACACACTCACTCACACACACTCACACACACTCACACAGATGCACACGCACACACTCACACAGATGCACACGCACACACTCACACAGATGCACACAGACTCGCACACACACTCACACACACACACACAGACACACACACAGACACACACACACAGACACACACACACATAGACACACACATGCACACACACACATGCACACACACACAGACTCACACACACACACACTCGCACACACACAGACTCACACACACACACACTCGCACACACACACACACTCACACACAGAAACAGACACACACATACACATACTCACACACACAGACACTCACACACACAGACACTCACACACACACACACACACACACACACACGCACACATCTTGTATTATATACAAAGTAAAATATATTTTTCCACCACCAATAATAGGTTATGCGTTTTACTTCCATCCTTCAGTGTTTCCATAATCGTGCTAACAAGAACGGAACCCAACGCTTGTTTCTTACAATAAGTCTACATTTTAAACGAGCAGTATTTGATCTCACTGTACAGCATTTCATTAAGCTCGTCGTATTCTCTTTTCTGCGCACAGGTCTCGTCTGGGTTGCCAGATCTGTCTGACGAAGCGGATGGAGGGCATGGTGGCGCGAGTCCCAGAGAGCGTAGCCGACATCCGACAGAGTCAGGACGGATCCTAACGGCAACCTCCTTTTTTAGACAACGATATTATACTACACCGCAAGCGTATGATATCTGTCTGTACATCTCAGTTTGCACCCCGCCTTTTTGTTTCGGATATGCGTCAGGGCATTTCATGTTAATATGACTGCGTTTCCATGGTTACGTAAGGTCATATAAACAACATCATGTGACTGAAATGTCTGCGGACAACACTCAAAAGTCCTCGTAGATCGTCCTCATATCTTATGTTAATCTAGATACAAACATTGTTGATCTGATTCTTTCTGTAACGATATAATTGCATTATATGATTGTACATAGCTAGATCACACATGTATAGAGTGAAAAATAATGTAATAAAAAGAAACATCTTATTAACTGTGTGTGTGTCGGTCATTACGTGTTGGAAATTAGATTTAAATCACTGCTGGCCTTTAATGATAACGGGAGAGAATAAAAGACATACATTTGTTTTAAACCCCCCCCTTTCTGGAACGCTCTCCCTGCGGAGATTCGCAACATCCCCACACTGGGCGCCTTCAAAAGGGTCCTCAAGTCCCATCTGTTCATCAAGGCTTTCGGCCCTTAAATCGATCTGTTGTTTTGTCTGTCTGACCTTTGTTTTGTTTTGTGTGTGCTCGCCCCAATTCCTGTAAAGCGACCTTGGGTCCCTTGAAAGGCGCTATAGAAATCCCAGTTATTATTATTATTATTAAAAAGAAAGGTTTTAATGATGTTTGTGATGAGCGGAGTTCCTGGAGGTAGGAAGGAGCATTCCTGTGGATGCACTGATGGGCGAGTACAGCTACAGGAAGTTACTTTGTCAAAAACTGGAACTGTAGGCTCAGTTATAGCCGTGGGAGGATAGATTAAACATATTTATTTGGGTAAGAGTCCTCCCCCTCATAACAATTAGTTTTTTTTAGAAAGAACAGTTTTCCCATCAAGGTGTTTGTGGCGCAATTGTAGGACATACTTAAAGGTGGGGTACGTACGTTTGAGAAACCGGCTCGAGATACACTTTTGTTATCTTCCATGGAATGCTCTGAACATCCCGATAGCGATGAATATCTGAAGTGCTTTGACAACAAATCCATTAAAAAATTCATCTGTGGAAGCCGTAGCGCTGTAAAAAGCTCGACCAATCATCTGAGCCGGCTAAAGTAACTGGATGGCCTACCTGCCTGTCAGCCTTCCATCTGATCTCGTGCCCTCATTGGTCATGTGCGCGTTCCTGTGTGTTGGAGGAGGGGCTCTGTGAGGAAGTGGCAGATTTTTTTCAAGTCATTCAATTTTTAAGTCATTATAATGACTTAGCTATCTCATTATATTGACTTGGCTAAGTCAATATGAGATAGCTAGCTAAGTCAATATAATGATAGCTAAGTCAATATAATGATAGCTAAGTCAATATAATGAGATAGCTAAGTCAATATAGCTCTCAATAACCAGGCTCCGCCCTACCTCTCCGACCTGATCCACCACTTCACCACCGCCTTCGCTCATCAGAAGCGAAGCTCCTCTCTATCCCCAAGAAAACCAAGCTCCGAACCTGGGGGGACAGAGCCTTCTCCATCGCTGCCCCCACCCTCTGGGGGGACAGAGCCTTCTCCATCGCTGCCCCCACCCTCTGGGGGGACAGAGCCTTCTCCATCGCTGCCCCCGCCCTCTGGGGGGACAGAGCCTTCTCCATCGCTGCCCCCACCCTCTGGGGGGACAGAGCCTTCTCCATCGCTGCCCCCACCCTCTGGGGGGACAGAGCCTTCTCCATCGCTGCCCCCGCCCTCTGGGGGGACAGAGCCTTCTCCATCGCTGCCCCCGCCCTCTGGGGGGACAGAGCCTTCTCCATCGCTGCCCCCGCCCTCTGGAACTCCCTCCCACAACACATCAGAGACTGCACTGACCCCCCCACTTTCAAAACCCTGACCAAAACACACCTCTTCAGACTGGCTTTTACTCTGTGAATTATGCTGTGTTGCTGTTCTAATAACTTTTAAATGTTATTTTATCTTGTTCTAATAACTTTTAAATTCTATTTTATCATGTTCGGGCGGCAGACACCCTATCCGTTTTTAAGAGTGCGCTTAAGACCTTCCTTTTTGATAAAGCTTATAGTTAGGGCTGATTAGAGCCAGCCCCTAGTTTTGCTGATATAGGCTTAGTTTGTCGGGGGACATCTTACTTCTTCCTTCTCTCTGTCTGTACCCGTGTCCTCTCATGTTCCGATTAACCCAGCTTCCCCAAATGTCTTTCCTTTTGGTGTCTATATACGCCGGGATCCGGAGTCATGGATGATCCTGCGGTCCTGTGTCCTGGATCGCGAGCGCTGGATCTTGAGTCGTGGCTGTGGTCCTGGATCATCGGTCCTGGATGGATATCCTCGTGGATTCATCTTCCTATTATACACACATGCATTTCCAAACATCTGGACTACCTATGTTGCAAATGTATTATCTCTTTGATTCACACACGGCATCTATTGCACGTCTGTCCGTCCTGGGAGAGGGATGTGTTGTTCCTTTAAACTGTGGGTTTTCTCTGGAAGTGTTTCCTTGTACGTTGTGAGGGTCTAAGGACAGAGGGTCTGAGGACAGAGGGTCTGAGGACAGAGGGTCTGAGGACAGAGGGTCTAAGGATAGAGGGTCTGAGGACAGAGGGTCTAAGGACAGAGGGTCTGAGGACAGAGGGTCTGAGGACAGAGGCTCTAAGGACAGAGGGTCTGAGGACAGAGGGTCTGAGGATAGAGGGTCTGAGGACAGAGGGTCTGAGGACGGAGGGTCTGAGGACAGAGGGACTGAGGACAGAGGGTGTCGTATTGTCATACTGATATTCTGTACAAACTCTGAAGTCCACTGAGACAAATGTAACATTTATGATATTGGGCTATAAATAAACTTTGATTGATTGATTCTTCGGTTTAGCTCCGGCTCTTTTCACACCACCCAGAGTCCGACAAGAACAACAACAACAACAACAATGGCCGATTGTGCTCCAGCTTCCTCTGCACCTCTTCGGAAGCCCAGAAGACGTTTCTCCATCGTTGTGTACAAACTGGACTATACTGCAAATGCAAATAAATATGAATGTAATGGATGTTTGTTGATGTGCAACATTTCAGAATCGTGTCCCAATCATTGTTTGTTCGCAGAAAGCATCCGTTTGCATTCATTGATTTGATAAATTGGGGTGTTCCCTTTTGAGAAGCAGGAAGTCACAGTTTGGTGCATCAGGACCAAACCTTTTTCACACAGTCGGAACAAAGGCATTTTTCCAATAATTGCCGGGTGTGTCGTTACGTGAGGACAAACTGACGATTCGTTAATTATCTTTGAAATGTTTGTGATTCATTCACACTGTGTTACCTGAGGCGCAGGATTCGGAGCCACACCTGTCGTCCTAACGCACTCTCGCTCCACCCAAAGGTGTCGGTTGCATCCCAAAACCGCATGCATTTCATGTTACAGGTGCAAAGCTGACTTAGCCATAACAAAAACAGAAGTTCATACAGCTTACATGTCTTTATTCATCTTTATTAGGCATTAACATTTCAAGATAACAAGAGGATAGGACGTCACATTTCAGCCCTAAACATAATCGATTTTCTTTGCACAGCGACAGGTGGAGATTCACATGACATGTCGTGGACTGGGTGTCTGCTGCCTGCAAGAGAAACACAGACAATTGTTTAATACTTTTAACAGAGAGAACGTGGTTTATCTGCATGCATATGTAAAGGGTGTTATTTTTCAGGACTGTTTGGATTGATCGGATTTGACGGTGTGATACAACATTTCAGAGCTCTGCCAATAACCATGACATTTCTGATGAACAAAAGCATTTCATTTTGTATGATCGCATCTCACCTGTATTCTACTTGCATCCTCCACGCCCGTGCCCGCGACCGTGCCCGTGACCGTGCCCATGTTTGCGACCGTGTTTGCGACCGTGTTTGTGCTTTCGACGGCCTCCGTGCCCATCATCGCTGCTGCTGCCGCTGCTGCTGCCGCTGCCGCTTTCGCTGCCGCTGCCGCTTCCACTGCCGCTTCCGCAACCTTGTTCTCTGCGTTTTATACGTTCTTGCCTGCGTTCAACACGACGACGTCTGCGGCGTTCCTTCTTCTCGTCATCATCCTCATCACGGCATCCGTGGCGGTCCTTGTCGTCATCATCCTTATCATGTCTGTGGCGGTCCTTGTCGTCATCATCCTTATCACGTCTGTGGCGGTCCCTGTCGTCATCATCCTTATCACGTCTGTGGCGGTCCCTGTCGTCATCATCCTTATCACGTCTGTGGCGGTCCTTGTCGTCATCATCCTTATCACGTTTGTGGCGTTGCTTGTCGTCATCATCCTTATCACGGCATCCTTGGCGATCCCTGTCGTCCTTCTTGTCCTTCTGTTGATCGCAACCATGATCCTTGTCTCCACCCGCTACGAGGGCATCGTCCAGGTCGAAGTTGTAGCCTGACGGGTGTTCATCTGTTCAACAATCAGAATAAAACAAAGAATCAAATCAAATTTTCTAAGCGATTTTTGGTGGAGCCAAAGTGCTGTACATATAATAAAAATAGCCTACAGTAGAAACACTTTACAGCAAATACAACAACACAGACCCTCTGTCCTCAGACCCTCTGTCCTTAGACCCTCTGTCCTCAGATCCTCTGTCCTTAGACCCTCTGTCCTCAGACCCTCTGTCCTTAGACCCTCTGTCCTCAGACCCTCTGTCCTCAGACCCTCTGTCCTTAGACCCTCTGTCCTTAGACCCTCACATCGTACAAGGAAAACCTTCCAGAGAAACCCACAGTTTAAAGGGAACATGGAGAAACCTCAGGGAGAGCAGCAGAGGAGGGATCCCTCTCCCAGCACGGACAGACGTGCAATAGATGCCGTGTGGAAATCAAAGAGATAATACATTTTACAGCATATAGACCGAATATTAGGAAATGCATGTGTCTGTAATGAGAAGATGAATCCACGAGGATGTCAGCTACAATCCTTTGGAATCCACCAGGGAAGCAGCAAGACAAAGAAATGCATTTCAAACACTGAGTCCTTTGTCTAGGGGTTGTAACCCCTAGACAAAGGACTCTATATAATTGTATTTTTTTAGGGTAAAATGACATTACATTCAACATTTCATGACACCAAGAAATGAATTGGCAACACAATGTTACTTAAATGAGATAGTACTAATTAATACTTCACCCCCAACACCTAAGACAAAGGACTCAACAAGATTTAACAAGAACCGTTGACTTTGGTCAATCTTACCTTGGTTGGTACATGAGAACATTTTCTGTCGTTGATGTCTCTCTTTGTGGCTGAAAGTTTCTGTGACACGGAATAAAAAAAAACACAGGGAAGTGCATTTAGGTTAAACCAGTTCGACTGGAAATTGGCAAAACACACTGCATTCTGAAAAACAGGTATGACTTATCTTCTCAGAATTTTAAAAGGTGTCTGGGAACGGCAGTAACAATGACGATCCCGTTTGACACTGTTGTCCTTAGTGTTAACACAACATGATGCTATCATATCACACATATACACAAGTTTCTTCATTTAGAACACAGATATCTGTTTAAATCCCACATGTTTACATATTATTACATTAAAGGTGGGGTAGGTAAGTTTCAGAAACCGGCTCGAGATACACTTTTTGTTATATTCCATGGAATGCTCTTAACGTCCCGATAGCAATGAATATCTGAAGTGCTTTGACAACAAATCCATAAAAAAATGTCATCTGTAGAAGCCGTAATACTGTAAAAAGTACAACCAATCGGATGGCCTACCTGCCTGTCAGCCTCCCATCGGGGCACAAACTTATCTCGTGCCCTCATTGGTCGTGTGCGCGTCCGTGTGTGTTGGGGGAGGGGCTCTATAGTTTGTGTGTGTTGGGGGAGGGGCTCTATAGTTCGTGTGTGTTGGGGGAGGGGCTCTATAGTTCGTGTGTGTTGGGGGAGGGGCTCTGTAGTTCGTGTGTGTTGGGGGAGGGGCTCTATAGTTCGTGTGTGTTGGGGGAGGGGCTCTGTGAGGAAGTGGCAGATTTTCTCCAGTTGTGTATTTTCAAATTCTAGCGATCTCGAGCCGGTTTCTCAAACTTACCTACCCCACCTTTAAGTAATATTTTATTTTAATGTACAATATTTAGTTTTTCATTCTGTTATCTGATTCTATTATAATTAACTTATTTCCGCATTAACTTGCACATTGTGTGGCATGCACCATTCTCTCTAAGTTTTATTTTTGTCTGTTTCCTTTTGCAATTTGTTTAATTTATTTGATTAATTCGGTATTTTATTGGTTGCTTTAGGGTTAGGGTTAGGCCTGGGATTTAAGTGGCAAATTATGCTGTAGCAAGTCTTTGAATCTTTACTTTATCTTACTTGACAAAACTCGGTACACTGCACTGTGCTTTCGTTCCCACTGAATCTGCACATTTTATAGTTATACAAATATATGTGATGAAAATACAATTCTGTAATTTTAACTAATGTTCTAAAGTGACATTTAATCAAATTAAGATGTTTCCTACCTCTCACACATCACACAGGATGGCACTGGCACTGATGGAAAGCACTCCCCGGAAGGCTTTACTACCCATCATGCTCTGGGGCAGGCCCAGGTCTCCAAGGAACTGATTGAGCTGAAAAGAGAAGTCTTCAGCTTTAAGGAAGCCATTGAGAGGAAGATGTGCCAGAATGACACTCCCATGACAGCTACTAAACTGTAATGGAAACGCAGCATAAAGTGAGCCTGGCCTACCTATAACTTACGAAGCCGTGCGAGGCCCTGCAGTGGAAAAGCGGCATGACTGTATTGTTGAAGGTCCTATAACAGCATTTCTGTTTTGATGCTATTCCATTTTCATCTTTAGGCATAAGCATCAATCTCGGCCAATTGTCTCTGGGTAAAGTGATCCGTGCCTTAGGGATAAAAGCAAGAGCTCACCCGTCTCCTTAAAGGTATGCTTTGAGACTGGCCTAACAAGGCCTAACCATACCATTGGCGTTTTCTCCCGGAGGCCAAGGGAAGCCAGGCTTCCCTTGGTTTTTTCGGATTGTAGTTATCATTTTAATAAATAAAGAAAAATACTTCTAGGATATATATTTTAAGTATAGTATTTTCATTTCATTTCAAACCTTTATTTATCCAGATTGGTCCCTTGAGATCATAGATTGGGAGACCTGCAGCATATAGGTTCCACATGAAACATAAAACAATAAAGGACATCATACATTATATTTACAGGATACATAGTTATAGACATTTACAAGTGCCCATAGTATCAAAGAGCATTTCATTTAGCCTAGCTTTAAAGACATGCAGAGGAATGAGATCGCTCAGTTTCAATTCTTGCTGAAGATTGTTCCGAGCAAGTGGAGCTGCACATAAAAGACAGTAAGACAGTCCTTGCTCTTGGCACATCTAACAAGACTACATCATGCCATCTCAGACAATAGCTGCTTGCAACTCTCTGTGTGATCAGAGAGCAGATATAATACGGGAGTTCACCCAACATGGCTTTATAGATACACGTGTACCAGAGACTGAGCCTCCGTACAGAGAGAGATGGTAAACCTGCCTTGGCATACAGGGTACAGTGATGAGTAAGCGCTTTACAATTTGTCACAAATCTCAGTGCGCTGTGATACGCGGCATCTAACTTGTTCAGGCAATGGGCAGGTGCATTCATATACAAGATCCAGCACAGGTCAAAGGTCACAGAGCCTTTTCCTGGCCTCAAGCGAGAAGCAGGACTTGTTCCATAAAAGAAACCGAGCCTAACCCTCAGCTTTTTAAGCAGGTTATTGACATGAAGTTTAAAAGAGAGACAATCATCAAGCCAGATATCAAGGTATTTGTAACAGGTAACCACTTCAAGTACTTGTCCTTGCATAGTATCCAAAACAGGCTCTTTAATAAAGTGATAAGTGTCTTTTTAGCTTTTGAAAATAGTATTACCTTGGTTTTCTCAACATTTAAAAGAAGCTTTAGTTCAGAGAGCTGAGTCTGAATAATGTTAAAAACAGCCTGTCATTTAAGTACACACAAATTGTGCTTACTTATGTTTGTAGAGAGATTCAATTACATCCTGCTGTCCTCCACTAGGAACACCGTTGACCCAGGCTACCCAACAGGACCCTCTTCACACCACAGTGAATATCCGTTAACACATTTATTTTACTTTTTGTAACTGACATAACTGTTATGTGTACAACAAAACAGTACAGCTACAATAGCCTTCAAAAACTCCACACTGACATCGATAATCCTTTTCCAAAACCAGCCAACAAACCTTCCCCTGCCCACTCAGCAACTCCTGCACATGAAGAAGCAATTTAAGCGGGACAGAGTAGACAGAATAAACATTGTAGGACCCAACACTGACCCCTGGGGGACACCACAAGAAATGTCCAAACATGAATAACTGTCATTTCCCAACTTCACAAACTGCTGTCTATTGCTTAAATAGCTTTTATTCCAGTCTAAAAGTATACCTCTGATACCATAGATTTCTAATTTATGTAGTAGGATATCATCATGGTTGATTGTGTCAAAAGCTTTTTTTATATCTATAAAAACCCCTACTGCATATTTGTTGTGTTCAAGGGCGAGAATAAACCATAACCATGATATCAAATGCAATCTCACAGCAGAGTAGAGAGGAATAGTTCAGTTGAGAGGTTCATGAAACACATCATCCTGTTATATCTCTCTATATAAAGGAAGGTTAGGAAGGAACCTGCTAACTATATGTGTGTTTTACATTTCATGATTGGTGACCTATGATGTAAATGCCATTTCTCTTTCTTTAGTGTGCATGTAAAGGTAGCTGCGATCACCTGAACTGCGGCTGCCTTAAAAGGGAGATGGCCTGCGGGGAGACCTGCCAGTGCGATCATGAGAAGTGCACCTAGTAAGGATACCTAGAGAAGTATTCAGATCTTGTACTTGAGTAAAAGTAGAAGTACTCAGATCTTGTACTTGAGTAAAAGTAGAAATACCAGAGTGTAGGAATACTCTGTTACAGTAAAAGTCCTGCATTCAAAATGTTACTTAAGTAAAAGTACAAAAGTATTAGCCTATCATCAAATTATATTGATAGTAAAAGCCCCCCGACCTACGGTCATGAAGGATGGGTCATGACCGAAAAAACGAGATTGCAGATACAAACGGCCAAGATGGGTTTTCTCCGCAGGGTGGCTGGCGTCTCCCTTAGGGATGAGGGGAGAAGTTCAGTCATCCGGGAGGGACTCGGAGTTGAGCCGCTCCTCCTTTGCGTCGAAAGGAGCCAGTTGAGGTGGTTCGGGCACCTAGTTAGGATGCCACCTGGGCGCCTCCCTAGGGAGGTGTTCCAGCTCTTTTCTCTTCTCCCCCTTTTTCTCACTGCAGGTAATCAGCGGATCGCGTCCTGCCCGTGCAGCTCAGACTGACGGCTGATTGGATCCCCTCACCCTCAGCCGGCCTATCAGCAGCCAGGGCCTGTCAGAAGCTAACATAGATGTGAGTATCATGGAAAGGAAAAAAGAGTGG